>UCOJ01002392.1:0-12271 GCA_900474305.1 Cecidostiba fungosa
ACATGTTTTTATCAAAGTTCTGATTTTATCCTCAATACCTACAATTACTTTCCTCCGAAAAGAAACGCCACTTTTTATCTGGCGACCAACGAGTGGGCACCTCGCGTGTAACGAAATTTAAAAGCATTCCTTGTTTATTTTGAAATAGTGAGCGTGATTTATTGTTTCTATACGACCAAATAATAATAATAGAGTAGAATCCTAATACTAGGAATGAGTATGAAAGTGTGAAGCGATACAAACAAACAATAATACTAGCTACGCAAAGCGAGCGTACGCCATATAGTTATATTAAGTATCTGTATTAAGTAGTAGTCATAGCCGTTAGCAAAATGCATCGTGGATCATTGCCCGATATGTGGGGAGTACCGCCGGAACACGGGCCCGAATTCGAAGTACATAGATTGAACTTAAGAGTAGAAGCCTTGGAACTCGAAATCCGGACGTTGACTAGACAATTAGCTAACTTATTGCAGCATGCACAACGGTCTCAAGAAGGAGAATGGTCGCGTAATGTCATGAGGGAGATTGTATTGCCCAGTTACTCGGGTACGATTGTCGAGGACGCGGCCGAATTTCTCCGGGACATCGAACAATATCTGCGAATAAAAAATGTCCCTCCAGATTATGAGTCAAAAATAATTTCAAGCGCGCTGAAGGACAGAGCGAGAACCTGGTTTAACGCGATAAAAAATAACTTGGAGGATTTCAATGATTTTTGCCGCCGCTTTCGCGACGAATTTCTGTCGGAAGAGGTGCAAGATCGGGCCAAAGAAGCGTGGAGAGCGAAAAAGTACGTCGAAGGTAGCATGCATGCTCAATTATTTTTACGCTCGCTTAGGTGAAGCGAGCAAATTTCAGCCAATGTTGACATGTTACAAAGTAAATAAGACGATTATTGCGCAGCTACCAAGAGACGTACAACTTGCGTTAGCCGGTGTCGATTTAAATGGTTCGCAAGGTAACGTAAACAACAACGGACCGGACAATTGGTGAAATGAGCGTTTCGATAACCGTTATGAACCGGCGCAAAGTCGTGGGTATCAGCGCGAGAGAACAGCGGACCGCGATTTTTCGAGCAACGATGCGAGACGTCAAAATTATGGTGGTGCGTATAATCGCGAGAGACAACACACAGGTGGGAATTATAATGATACTAGCAATAAAGATTGGCGAAATTCCGAAAGGGCTGCCCGTGATAATATAGCGCCGCGAGATAGACCTCGAGGTCATGATCAAACGGGAAAAAATATTGCGGTGATGAATACTGAGGACGCGAACGACAATTATGATAACGCGATTGATGAATTCGATGTAGCTGAGACGGTTGCAGAGATCCATGAAATATCGGAAGCGGAAAACTCAAAAAGGGCTTGACCGTACACGGTCCGGCGGCGAGCCCAGAATACGAACCATGTGAAAGGGACCTCGCGTTTGATGTTGAAAAGGGTCCTGAAAGTAGAGCACAAGCCGGTACAAAATCGCGACGTCCAAGTATTTTGGCGAAAATAGAGGGATATTTAGTAAAATGCTTACTCGATTCGGGAAGCGACATAACGTGCATATCGGAGGCGTGCTATAAAAAAGCGGCAGAAATAAGCTACGTGAGAACATTACCGGTTACAACCTTGTTTATATCGGGCGCGTTTGGGAAAAAATCACAAAGGGTAAAAAAGCAAAGCCTCATAACGTTGAAAGTAGGACAGATAGCTATCGATACGGTATTAGTCGTCGTTCAAGACTTAAGTTACGATGTGATAATAGGATCGGATTGGTTGGACGCGAATCGAGCGGTAATTGATTACCATAACAAAGAGTTTTACGTAAAAGGGAGGAAAATTCCCGATGTTAGTTTCACGGAAAATTTACCGTTGTGTTTTAAAAGCATAAAATCCATGATAATCAATGAATTACCGACGGCAGTCTAAAGGTACCCTCCGACTCACGAAAATGATGCAAACGATTTTCTTGAGGCGGGGGATAGCGTGCGCTTTTTTCAAAGACCGTCGGAAGAATTTTCTAAACAAATAGACGCGAGTTTGCAAAATATAGAGCTTTTAAATAATACGGAAAAACTACAATTAAAAGCATTAATCGAGGAATTTCGTGATATTTTTTCTAATGACCCAGGATGCATGCGTAATTACGAATACGAAATAAAATTAACCGATCCGAACCCGAACATGCGGTCAACTTACCCAATACCGATAGTTCATGCGGATGAGGTTGATGATGCGATAGAGAAAATGCTGAGGCAGAAAATAATCGAGCGAGCGAATAGCTCATTTTGTAATCCAATTAGAGTAGTCGTCAAGAAAAACAGGACGGTTCGACTTTTCCTAGACGCTCAAAAAATGAATGTATATATAGAATCAGACCAAGAGTCCCCGCCGCTAATTGAGGACGTAATACAGAAGCATGAGGGAACCAAATTTTTTACAAGTTCCGATTTTACCGAGGGCTATTATCAAATTAAACTAAGCGTAAAGTCACGAAAATATACGGCGTTCATGGTAAAAGGGGTTGTGTATCAGTTTTGCCGCGTCCCTTTCGGTATTAAAGTAGCTGGGTGTGTGTTTATGACGGCATTACGGCTGTTGTTTGACAACAGACAATTTTCCAAATTTTTAACACTATTCGTGGATGATGTCCTGATAAAGTCACAAACCTTTAATGAACACCTAGAGCATCTAAGGCTATTCTGGGAAAAAATTTGCGAAGCGGGTCTTACGCTAAAATTGGGAAAAACACTGTTCTTTCGTCAAGAGATACCATTTTTGGGATTCATTATATCTAAAGACGGCGTGCGCCCGGATCCTGAACGTGTCGTGGCAATTATGAATATACCGGAACCTCGGACACACAAGGAATTGCAATGTTTCGTGGGCATGTGTACATATTATCGGCGGTTTTACGATCGATTCGCTGAATTTGTGGATCCGTTTCGAAAGCTATTGAGTAGCAAAAATAAATATAATTGAACGGCCGCGGAAAGCGAAGCGTTCGCGAATTTAAAAAACAAACTTTCGCAATACATGTTGCTGAGCCATTACCGACGTGATAAGCCCTTCTGTATACAAACAGACAAATCAAAACAAGCTATTAGTGCCGTATTATTCCAAGTCGAAGACGATGGTGGACAAAATATTATCGCGGTAATATCGCGTTGTCTAACTAATTACGAGCGGAATTATACAGCGACTGAGATCGAGCTATTGGCCATCATATATGCCGTGGTCAAATTGCGCAGATATTTGTTGGGGAGGACATTTAAAATCATAACTGACCATAAAGCATTAGTATTCTTATTAAAAAACACGTATTATACGTCCCGTTTAATGCGCTGGATTTTAGTCCTGCAGAACTACGACTATAAGATTGTCCACTGTAAAGGTGAGGATAATGTTATAGCCGATTATTTTAGTAGAGTATCGCCAAATAACATCGAAATAGATGCTAATAAATTTCCAGCTAATGATAGTGTAACATGCGACTCTCCGATAAAATTCGTCGCTGCTTTGAAAACGATCGATCTCTGGATCCCCGAACTAAAAAATATATCGGTATTACAAAAGGACGATAAAGGCCTTATGCAGCTGCGTAAAAATATCATTGCAAAAAATCCGAGTAATTATCAAATAGTTGACGACGTGATCTTTGCCAAGAAACGATGCACAAATAAATGAGGTATCGTGGTTCCGAAAGTAATTCAAAGCAAGCTGATACAGGAGGCACACGAATATTTTGGGCATATCGGCGTTTTTAAGACATCGTCGTTGTTAAACAATTATTTTTGGTGGAGGGCAATGCGACGGATGATTAAAAGGTATGTGATAAGCCGCGATCTATGCCAGCGAATTAAGCATTCGAACAAAAACATGACGGGTCCGTATTTGCAGGTCGCGGCGACGAAACCAAATGAGCTTGTAGCGGTCGACTTCTATGGCCCATTGCCGCGTTCGACCGGTGGCGTGGAGTATATTCTCATGGTTTTAGATGTTTTTACTCGGCTCGTCACCTTGTATCCGCTTAAAAAAGCGACAGCGGCGGCTAGTGTTAATCGCATGCGCAAGTATTTCGAAAAAATAGGGAAACCGTTGCGCGTACTGATCGATCACGGGACACGGTATACGTCAGGCAAGTGGAGAGCGTTTCTCGCAGAAAATAACGACGATGCCGTGTACTGTTCAATCCGAGATCCACAATCAAATCCGTCCGAACGTGTGATGCGCGAGTTAGGTAAATTATTTCGAGCATACTGCAGCGAAAGGCATACCGCCTGGGCGACGCACATTAAACATATCAACTTACTATTGAACGCGACCACGCACTGCATAACCGAATACACTCCGTATGAGCTGCACTTCGGCAAATAACCCAAAAGTAAGATTAAATCTCTTATCAGTTTTCCACCGGAGACACCTGAACCGCAAGAAATAAAAGTCGAGTTAGCGAATAAACGAACGCGAGAGGCGCATGAACAGCGTAAGCGCCGGCAAAAACCCAACGATATACCTCCGTTGAAAGTCGATTCTTTGGTTCTCGTTCGGGTTCCCAAACAATCAAACGCCCTTGAAAAAAGATAGCAAAGTTCTTTCATATATATTACGGCCCGTACCGGATAAATCGAGTTTTTAACGACAATGCATCTGAACTAGTGGACATAAATCGACCCCGTGAGGTAATTGGGCATTATAATCGTACAGATCTCAAAATATATCGGCAATTTAACTATACAAATATTCCAATGTTTATATACAGCGCCCTGTGTACTTCGGAACCGAGTCCTCATGTCTAAATAATAATAGAGTAGATATAGGTAGCTGGAGCGGTGTGAATGTGTAAACGGAATTGATGTATGGTTGATATTTTGAATTGTGTAGGAAATTATCCTTTTTGAATATGCGAACGGGTGTGGTGAAACTACGATATTATGATATGTGTATGTAAATTAAAAATAACAATGTAATTATCTAACAAAAATATGTATCATGTGAATTCTATGCGAATATCAATAAATATAAAATAAAATGAATATAAAATGTAGAGAATAAGTATGCGTACGGCGCGGGAAAGAAAAAAAAACATTGCGATTATATAGTGTAAGAGAAATTTCTGTAACAAGTGTTTTAGGCTATATAGCATTTTAGATTAGTTATTGAAATATTTTAATCAAAGCAACATATAGGATTAATTTACGAAGCGAGTATCGACAATTGTTAGCGAATTAAGATTAGGGTTTAGTATAAGATGTATATGAATGTTGTGAAGATATGTATGATGCGAAGATAGAAGAAAGAAGTCATCGACGTATGTTTGGAGATCGGCTCGAAAAAATGAAACTGTGCTCGGTCGACTAGTAACGTCATATGTGTGGGGTAATAACGCTATGCGTAATGGAAATCATGATAGGATGTGTGGTTGCTTGCGGCATTTTTTTTATGCAGATATTTATGTAAACTACGGCATAAAAAAGGGGGATGCTGTAATGGTATGAATTGACACCATACAAGAGAGAAGGGGTAACAGCTGAAGACTGCTCGAGAAGGGAGGTCTTGAGGGCTCGGAGAGGGAAAGAGAAGAGGTAACGATCGGCAGATCTATACTGACCGGCTATCAGACAGGTCGGTTTCCAAAAATAAACACTGGTGTGCGCATCAAGGAACCCTGGCCCATATTGTCCTGGGGAATTGGCCATCGCCACGGACGACGAGAGAATCACCCTACATCTCTCGCTGAGCGACACCAAGTGAGAGCGGCGACATCACGAGCTCGCAGCCATCAGAAAAACCCCCGTGAACCGCGGAAGCGCCGAATCGAAGGAGCATCGGCAAGGACACTCACATCCTGGTGTATACCCGAGCAAGACCATGCGTGGCCACGGGAGCAATCTGCACGGAAGAGAGAAGAAGACGGCGACGGCGATCGTCAGAGCGAAATAGTAAGGTGTGAATGTGTGAGTGTCTGAACATTTTAGTTATAGCGAGAATTTTAGGAATAAGCGGACCCACGCCCGAGGAAATATTAACAATAAATCGCATTTTTTTTATCAAAGTTCTGATTTTATCCCTACTCCTCACAATTACTTTCCTCCGAGAACAAACGTCTCTTTTTACTATCCTGCATTTGAGCTGCTTTAATCCACTTGGCTGGAGTGATATCTACAGCTAAACAATCGATGGGATTTCTGCTTAAATAATCAACATGAGCTATTTGTGGCCCCGGGCGATATTTAATTTCGTAATCTAAGTCTTGGAAGTAACTCCACCAACGTGAAGTTCGAGGCTGTAACCCTTTCTTAGTTGCTGTCGCGCGTACGGCAATACAGTCAGTGAGTATTGTAAATTTTATACCGATCAAATAATGCCGAAAGTTTTTCAAAGCTGAAAATATCGCCAATGTTTCTAAATCGTATGAATGATATTTTTGCTCTTCGGGAGTGGTTTTGCGACTATTACTGCCATTGCATTAATATAGCCCCCACTCCAATCGAACAAGCATCCGTCAAAAGTTCCGTTTCTAAACTAAGATGAAAAATGAATAAAATAGGTCGCGACGATAAAATTTCTTTAATTTCTTTTACAATGTTTGACTTCTTAGCGCTCCATTCCCAAACAACATTCTTTTGTAACAACCTCGTTAAAGGCGCTACCTTTTTTGCAAAATTTGCGACAAATTTGCGAAAATAACCAGCGAGCGCTGAAAATTGTCGTAACTGCTTAATGTTTTTCGGATCTCTCGTTCTAACAAGTGCTGCTATTTTACTCGCTCCTGGCTGTACCCCCTTTACTGAAATCTCTCTTCCGAGATATTCTATTTTAGATTTGAAAAAGTGACATGTTTTAAATTTAAGGTCAAGTTATGTTTTTTGAATATCTCAAAAACTCTTTCCAACTCCTGAAATTCTTCCTCAATACTCTTAACTGCTAATAAAACGTCATCAATGTATACCAAGGCGTTAGTATCTTTTAATACTTCTCGCATTACCTTTCTTTACGCATTACCGGCGATGGGTTTAGTTTTCTAAACCCATCGCCATTCTAAGAAATGCACACTGTCCATCAGGAGTAACAAAGGCAGTTTTGTGTATTGATTCCGGATGCATTGGAATTTGGTAAAATCCCGATTTTAGATCTAGAGAAATAAAATATAATTTCCCCTTAATTTATTTAAATCACGATAATCGACAACTAATCGCCTATCCTCGTCTTTTTTATAAACTAAAAATGCGGCGCTTGCAAAGTCAGATATGCTTTCTCTAATGATACCACTCGCTATGAGTTTATCTATTATTTCTTGCAATATTTCACGCTCCTTTCTTGACATCCGATATGGTCTGTTCTGTATTGGATCATTACTAATCATCTCGATTTTCATTTCCCCAACGTCCGACTTACTTAATTTTTCTATTTACGATTTAATAATTTTATTAATCAATCCCGCATTTCCGGACTCAACTCTTCGCAATGCACGTCCTTTTCCTCGATCTCACAAATGTCAACCTGATCTACACTAACTTTATAATCCGACCCGCCTATTCCTTCCGTTACTTTCCTAAATATTTTAGTGTTGGCAGCATCAGAAAATACCCATATTCCCGGTTTAAGAATATTCCGCCCAATTAATATAAGTTTTGACAAATAACAATCCTGTGCTACAAACACTTTAATTTTAAGGTTAACTTCATCTATTTTTGCGTTAATCTTAGAATAACCTAATGGCTCTACTTCCGTAAGATGAAATCCTGTCCATACTTTTTTCGACCGTGTCCTACTCAAATTTAATTCTCGAGCTACGCTTTCTCTCATAATCGAACACTCGTTCCCCAAATCAATGGTACATACTCTTTTCTGTTCGTTAATCTGACAAATTTTAATCGGCTTGTTTATTTTTGCTGTCTCTACTTCTAAAACCGATAACGAACGCTCTGGGTTCCCGGCTAGTCATGCGGACTTCTCCTTCCCTTCTTTCTTTAACCTCTTAAAATATTTTTCTTGTATATGTCCGTCCTCATCACAGAATGTGCAATGGAGCTTAATTTTTCCCCCTTCTCGAATTTTGGACACCTCTAGCGAATTGGTAGTCTCTTTTTTTACAATCACCCCTGTTTGTTCCTTATTGTTATTCGGACAAAATCGTTTTATGTGACCTTTCTGTCCGCATTTAAAACATTCATCGCTTTTATGGGGCGTTTCCCCTTTATATTCTTTCCATCCTTAGTCTTAATTTTATTTGAATTTACAAAAATACTTAATCGATTATTTAGTTCCGCTACCGATTTGCATCGAGCTGACAAAACAATCGTTCTTATAGATTCCCTTGAGTGGTGCTTGTCCGCTCCACGGATCTGGACTTATATTCTGCTGATTTCTCTCATCATAATCGTTGACTACATTCTTGGCTCTGGAGAAGGCCACCAGTGGTCGATCGTTGTCGCTCAGTACCGTGATAATATTGGGAACGGATTGGTTGAGGTTCTTGTAAACCTGTTGTCGATCACCAAGGGAACGACTTTCGTCGAGGTGCTTTGCAATGAAATTCGAGGTGGCAATTACGCGATTATAGCCGCAGTATTTGCAAGTGTCCCTATTGCGAAATTCGATCGATGCTTTTCCGCACTTTCTGCAATGCGCTTGTCTGTCGGTACAAAGGCAATGCTCCTGTTTGCACACTTTGCAGCACTTGCAATTTAATTTGTTGCAGATGTAGCACTTGAAAGTAGCATCGCTCGACGCTTTTGCCGAATAACTGCTGCCTGGGTTGCTAGAGTTCCAGACACTTACGACTCTGTCAGCGCGGCTGCCGGCGCTTCCACCATAAGCACTGTTGCTCGCACTTCGATAAAATGAGAGCGATGGCCACGCGCTCTCGTAATTGTTGCACGCGCACTTCGTCTTATTGCACTTAAAACACTTTAGGCTGGCCGAATATTCTTTGGAGGCGGAGGCAAGCTTATAGCATTTACAAGGATGCTTGTTGCAGCCTGAACATTTTAAGGCACTCCATGTGCTCATTTTAACCGCGCACGAGTACGCGCCAGAACGTGGTCACGCTTCTCGCCATTAAGAGACAGACTGAATCTGCGATTGTAGTATTGTTTGTTTCAAGAGACTACTATAAGTAGAAGTACTCTTGCAACAAAAAAAAGTGACAATGGCTGTTATGATCATCAACGATGAAACACGAATACTTGATCGCCAACGCGGTCGGACCCGAACTGAGGTCCGCTCTTGTTCTCCCTAATGAGACGCGTCAAGCTTTCGGTCTTATCGCTGTTTCGCTGTTTACATACCGCTATCTTTGACTCTCCTGTTTCCTTCTTACAATTCCTTCTACACTCCGCCAAGATGTTTAGGCTAGCGGCCTTCCGCCGCACCTTCCTCATCGGTAATCTTGCGGAACTGACCGATATAGCCTCTTGCTGAAGATACGACACCCATCTCATTGGTTAGAAACGAATCACCTTACTTGCAGATAACGCGCGCATATTTTGCCGTAACTCCGTCGCGAGTCCCCGAGTGGCGCTGCGCAGTATGCCTATACTAAAAACTCTTGCAAAGCTCTGGCTTCTGGGTCTCAAAGAGAATCTCCCGGAAAAGCGAGCGAAGTGCACCAGGAGCTCGAGGCTAGAGGCAGTTCTAGATCTAGGGCGAGTTCGAGATTCAGAGACATCCGTCCTGATCGAAATTCACGGCGAGCTCGATATTCATGTCGAGCACCTGACCCCCGCTATTCAAAATCCACGGCGAGCTCGATATTCACGTCGAGCAAGAGATCCGTTCAGGTCTAGCTTTAGAGCCGCGCATTTGGAAATCCTCTACGAGCTCGAGATTCACGTCGAGTAAGAGATATGCGCCTTTAGAAATGCAGTGTGAGCTCGCCGCGCAGTTCGAAATTCACGTGAAGCTCGATATTCACGTCGAGCAAGAGATCCATGCTGATGAAAAACCGCGGCGAGCTCGAGATTCCCACCAAGCTTCAGAACTGCGCAGTTCTAGGTCTAGAGCGAGCTCAATTTTCACGTCGAACAGCTGTGTTCAAAATCCACTGCGAGCTCGAGATTCGGGTCACAAAAAACGTACCCGCTGCATTTAAAATCCGCGGTATTCACGTCTAGCAAGAGATCCGCGCAGTTCGAAATCCGCGGCGAGCTCGATATTCAAATCAAGCGAGAGATCTGTTCAGTCAAGCTTTAGAGCTGCGCAGTTCGAAACCTGCGGCGAGCTCTACATTCACTTCAAGCAAGAGATCCGTTTAGTCAAGCTTTAGACCCGTGCTGACCGAAATCCTCTACGAGCTCGAGATTCACGTTTGAGTGAGAGATACGCGCCGTTAGAAATGCATTGTGAGTTCGGGATTCACGTCAAAAAAGATATACACGCTATATTTAAAAACTGCGTCGAGCTCGATATTCTCGTTGAGCAAGACATCCGCGCTGTTCAAAATTCGCTGTAAGTTCGAGATTGACTTTGAGCACCAGATACCCATGGTGCGCTTAAAATCCACTGCGAGGTCGAGATTTACGTCAAGCATATTAAAACTGCCCTGCGAGCTCGAGATTCACGTCGAGCAAAAGATCCCTAAGACATGCGCGCCGTTACAAATGCACTGTGAGCTCGGGATTCACGTAAAAAAAAATATAGACACGCTGTATTTAAAATCCGTGGCGAGCTCGAGAATCAAGTTCAGTCGTCGCCGTTCGAAATCCGCTGCGCGCTCAATGTTCACGTCGAGCAAGAGATTCGATCAGCGTACGGGGGGCCGAGTACAGGAGAGCTTGGGGCGTATTTCTTGCTGAGCAGCGGATTTCCGAGTAGCTGTCGATCAGCGAGAATCGGGTCGGCGAGAAGCTGTCGATCAGTAGATAGGAGGGGGACCTGCGTGCAATGGTACAGTAGGCCTGGACCGCGGTGAGGTATTCTCGTTGCCTCTTAGCGGAGAGCCAACCCAGCTCGAGCCTGACTCTCGAATATTCACGTTCAAAAGTAAGCGAAGCTCGCCCACAACTTGTGGCTCGCCGTGCTCACGAGCGCTCCTGACCCTCGACGAGAATCTTCCGGAGAAGAAAGCGAGTCGCGCCAGGAGCTCGAGGCTCGCAGTGTGAGCTCGTCCTCCCCTGGCCATTGAGGAGGCTCACCTTGAAAAAGGAGCGTGACGAGCCCTAAGCTCGAGGTTCGCCGTGCTCACGAGCACTCCTGAATCTCGAAGAGACTCTGTGGATGAGCGTACTGGGTGACAGTAGCAAAGCTCGCACTTTCCTGATTCTCTAACAGATTTTCACCGTCAAAAATAAACGAAGCTCTTCCAAAGCTCAAAGCTCGCCGAACTCGAGAGCTCTTCGGACTCTCGACGAGAATATCCCAGAGCTCGAGGCTCGCCGTGCTCACGCGCACTCCTGACTCTCGACGAGAATTTCCCGGAGAAGGAAGCGAGGCGCGCCTCGAGGCTTGCAGCGGAGCTAAGCTTTTTTGTCTGTTTCAATCATACACAAAAAAAGAAATATTTTACATTTGAAAGTATAGAAACAGCATTTGAAGAGTGTGGCTTTGCAGATAATAAGAGCATCTGAGAAAGCAATCGAGCACCTTTTCAATAACTGGCCAAACTCGATAATTCGTAGCAGGCCAGCACCTTTAAGAAATGGATGTTAAAGAATTTTCGCAGAAATCTTTACGTCCCTTTGCATTATGTTTTTTGCAGCTGGCTTCACCAGGACATTGAGATGTGTTCTTTTCTGGAACAGGGGTTTGTCTCATCACCTGATGACATCAGCACTTTACAGCTAAACAGCTTTCCAGCAATATTTTGCGATCCGCTTCCTGGTAAATCAGAACCAATGAAGTCAGAGAAAACTCGGGCTTCTATGATCATCTGTTATCCATATCTACACAGAGAGAAGAAAAGCTGTATAATAAAGAAATTATTTCTTGGAACACTATAGGATAATAGTTTTATTATATTAAATGCAAATTATATTATTATTAAAGAATAATTCTTTGTATTAATCTCGCCTGGTTTTAATAGAAATCATCGGTTTCTTTATGTCAAATTCATATTTCTTAATAATTAAGAAATTGATTTTACTACAAATTCATATTTCTTAATAGTTATAAGAAATTGATTTTACTACAAATTCATATTTCTTAATAGTTAAGAAATATGGTTTTACCGCGTTATTTTCATCGTCTATTCCATTAAAATAAATAAAGTGGATCTCAAAATTGAAATCAGGAGGTAAATTTGATATATATATATATATATATATATATAT
>UCOJ01002393.1:0-12255 GCA_900474305.1 Cecidostiba fungosa
CGTGTATGGTGCGTAATACTATTTTTCGTGCCTGATGGTGTAAGCAGTACTTCAACAAGTGGTTCGTCGCGATCAAGGGGATAAATAATAACATCGTTTCGACGTCTGCCTCGCTTTGTGTAAGTGTGAGTTTTTCAAAACTTTTTGAACTATTTATTCCGTGAACGACTGCATAGAAAAAAAACTTCGCTATGTTGTTGTTGACGTGGAAGTTGTTTGTTACCAATTCTCGATCAATATTTTCTGCGATTAGCTTCCAATCGTCATGATGAATGGCTATGCACCTTCCTTCATCATCGGGATTAAATCCCACAAGATTGTATCTACCATACAGCTCGCTTATACATACGTAGTACGATCATTTTTCCACCAAAAATCGTGTTGCAAAAATACCGAGAGAGAGAGAGCAAGCACGCGCATAACGCAGGCTTATTTACTGCCGCGTAACTTTCGATGCTAATATGCCGGTGCGAAAAGAAAGGCCGTTGCAATAATGCGCGCGTACTTAGCCCCGCACAGGAGCGCATTGCATTTCGGCCCCAATTACAACAGTTTTCGCACTGCGAGATTTATACGCGGAAAGGGCCAAGCGAGCAGCCGGCCGTTCTTTAATTAGTGTCGGGAGACAACGCGCGCAAGAGCCATTGTTTTCCTCGTGAGCGCGCGCGAGTTTAACGATCCAACGAATAGTCTAGAGGTGCGCATTCCTTCGTCTCTCCTTTAGTGTCCAATCGATCGGCCATATGAAAATAATAGTTTACCTGAATCCCGTATTTACGGGCTTTCACACACACTGCTTTTGTCTCTCGACTTGGCCTACAAAACCCCTTATCCTATTACACGCACGGAACGCGTGAGAAAGTCCCGCGGATAAATTGTCGTCGGCGTTTTTTCCTTGACACTGCAGCGCGATTGCATAAATATTGTCCCATAGACGTTATTAATAATGCCAAGAGAGAGAGAGAGAGAGAAACTCGCGCTGGTTTAATGTATGGCTTCATTTGGACAATTAGAGCGCGTTATTTCAACAAGTGTTATTCAAACATATTATAGTAGACACTACACACTGAACGAGCTGCGGGTACGACGACATTTATTATTGCGCCACCAGGAAAAAAATGACGCGGTAGCATGCAAATAAAGTCGAACGCGCGAGTCGATAAATTGCTTTGATATTTCGTCGTGCATGGATTAGTGTCACAGCTGCAGCGAGCGCGGCTTATATTCCGAGTAATTACGGGTACATGAGCTTTCTCGCGAGCGAGAAAGGCCCGTGAAATCTAAACAAATGGACCTCGATATGTCTGACTGAACGATTCAATTTTCATTATCCTCCTTGATCAACGTAACGCGTGACGCGATCGCACAAATCCGAGCCGTATAAAGTACACAGTCGTTTCGATTATAAAGGACGATTTCGAAAAACATTTCTCATCGAGAGAAGCAAATTTCAAACAGCCATTAATAATAGTACAGTAGTACAGCACTTTGCATCATCTCGGCTTTTTTAAAGCCATCTCGGAGAGATGGATAAAGAGGCGGGACACTGAACTAATCGTAGGCCTCTAATCGCACAAGCCACACGATCTCGTCGAAACTGGAATCGGCTCGCGCAATATACGCTATGGGCTAGATTAATAAATATAAATTCGCTCGGCGCGCAGATATCAGTTCTCGCGCCAGACTGCTTGGCTGCACTTCATCTATAGCTATATAGCCGTGCACTGCGGTGCGTAATGTGCGCGAGCACGTGAATGAACCGAGAGCCGCGTTCCCCACGTGCTGTGCGTGAGCGCGTATGGACATTTGAAAGTGATCGAGCGAGCGAGCACGCGCGACCCGATATATGCCGCCGTCCTTTCTCTCTCTGTTTATGCGCGTGTCTCGAGTTCTGCGAGGCGATGATGGATGACTTTCGATCCTGGCCGACGGCTGCTTTGCGAGACTCTTCTCTATCCACACACATGATATACATCACTGATGCTCTTTTTTTTAAGTCTATATTTTATCGCACTGCTCTTCCACGGAGAGTGCAAAGTCGACCGATCAAAACAGGCGCGCAATCTGCCGCTGCTATCTCGGAAAAATATGCGCAATTACAAATGAGCAATTATATCTGATTCTCAAAGTATACTCGCGCGGTAATTACAATAATACATTGCCGCGAACGGCGGATTATCTCGAGAAGGCCATTATTTACCATTAACACGCGAAACAAACAGCCTACTTCGTGCGCGCTCGGGTTCGCGCGCGTTATCGGAGAAAAAAGCTCTCTTATCGGCCGCGTCGACGCCCAAGCAGCGCAGCGGTGCGCTCTTACGAAAATTGAATGGAGCGAGACGCGCGTCAAGCAAGGCGAGAGCATAGAGAGGTGACTAATACCCTCCAACGACATCCGGGAAAACTGCAAGTGGAACGCGATATGTAATTACGTGCACATATCGCGCAGGGCGTTGACGGCCGCAACGCGCACCGAGGTTTCGAAATGTCCGCGGGAGTCGTTGACTTTCTGGACTTCTCGGTATGTGTGTTATATACAAGCAGTGCGCGTATGAGGAAAATCGGCAGAAGAGACAGTAGCGCTGTGTGTCGATGAGTCGGCGGGCATTATACACACGTCCTATATAAGTGCGAGCGTGCGAGAAGCGAGAGAATGCGCTGCAGAGGCTGTATAGCTTGTGCGAGTATAGCAGTCGTCGAAGAGAGAGGAGGGGCGCATTGTGTATTTCCGAGAACGCTGCGCTTATCGGTGAATCTGTCGCGGTAATGAGGTATCAGCCGGCAGCAAATAAACGAATAAATATAAAGAAGACGACGTAGCATAGAGCGAGAGGAGAGTATATACAACAACAAGGGTGGAGGTGGAGCGAGAGGAGGCCAGCACACTGCGCGCCGTGTGTAGTCTCTCTCTCTTACTCTCGAGCTCTCGAGCTCTCGAGCGCGACAACGAGCGCGAATACACAAACACATGCACAGCGCCGCCGGGAGGAGGAGGCAGAGAGAAACGCGAAGGAGACGAAGGAGCCTGCAAAGGGCCCTGCGCCGATACAATGCTTCGATTAAACATTCGCTGCCTAAATAATCAGGCGCTCGCTCGCTCGCTGACTCTCCCCCTCGGTGTCTGAGCTGCTGCTGCTGCTGCTGCTGCTGCTGCGAGAAAGACAGAGCAAACGCGCGAGAAAGGAGAGATTCCGGTTCCTATATACACGACTGGCAATGAAACTCGTTCCCGTTCCTCTTCGTTCCCCGCTTTTCGATATGCAATCCCTCTCTCTCTTCTCCTCCTCCTCCTCCAACGCTTTACTACCCCTGCATTAAGTGTGTACGTGTGTATTCGTATTATGCAAAGCGAGTGGCCGTAGGTGGCCTAGCTGCGCAACCGGACGCAAGAAGCACACTGCGCGGAGAACAAGACGCCGTCTGTAATTAATACCGATTTTCTGGACTTTTTCTCTCTCTTTCTCTTTCTTGTCTCTTGCTTCCGTTCGTTCGCGCACGACGAAAATGCGTATGTGACCGGCTAATAGCGAATTAATGCGACGATCGCCGGCCCTGACCCGCAGGGCCATTACCATTCGACCTTTTTCCACGCTTATTTCAACGAACCAATTTTAATTGCCGCTACACGCGATAATTCCGAGATAGTTTTCTTTCACTTGTATAATATTATAATATCGCTGCGATCGGGTTGACTGGCCGACTTTCCGTTACAAAAGGCTGCTGCTATATTTTCAGATAATGAGACGAGAGCTCGGCGCGGAAGAGCCGCTGATGCCGCAGGGAAAATGGAGCCTTATCGACTCGCCATAATATAATATATAAAACGATCATCGCGCAAACTGCGTGGAGATGTATGACGTTGCTGTTTTCGCTACAGTGTGTGTCGTCGTGGTCGTCGTGAAACGGTAGCCGAGAAAATGAAAGGATAGCTGCAGCAGCAGCAGTCGACGAGATCTCGCCTACTATGAGTGAACTTTATCTGATCGAGAAAATCAAGTGTGGTAGCGGTAAACGGCCCGATGATTAACGAAGTTCACGGACCGACAGCGCCGATGGCTCTTCTGCGCAGCTGAGCGCTGTGCGGTATCGAAGCCGGAAGGCCGGAAAAATGCACGCGATCTCGAGCGATATACGATTTTTCGAGCCCTCTCGTGTAATACCTGACTGCGAACGATCAATCAAGGAAAATTCAGTCCAGCGACGGCTATAAGGGTCTAATCTATAGCGCAGCTTTTTCACTAGCTCGCCGCGTGTTTTATAATATTCAATTATCTCCGCGTTGCTAAACGATCCAGTGTCTCGTTAAAATTACTTTCGCGATGCATGATTAATGTAGCTCGTGACGAAAAAGACGTAGTCCGCTGAACTGGAGCGCTTTCCACAAGTTTCTCGATCGCGGGCTCTCGAGAAGCGAAAACCGCAAGACATACGTATATGTGATGCGAATGCGCGCGCGATATATAAATAATTTCCAAGAGCATTAAACGACGATCCGCTATAGGAGAGTCGGACAGGGAATGAGGCTTGCGCGCGCATGCGGTATATATATGATTTATACGGAGAAACGGTTATTATATTATCCCTACATTGAAACCATATGGAATAACTCGGCGCAGCCGTTAAAATTCCCGCGGAATCGCCGATCATAAAGCAGAGTTTTACGAGTATAACAACTTTCTTCGTGTGGCCGCGCAGAGCGAGTGTAGTATAAGCTCGCGCTTATTCGCGTCGGCGTCGGCGGCTGTGGTGCGCGGAGAGGAAGGGCTGATGCACGACGACTGCTCACACTCTCGCGCAAAGCGGAAGTCGAGCTTAAGCACACATAATGCACAGCTTAAAAGGGCGAATCGAATCGCCCGATGCAGATCATAGAGATGCTCGTCTCGTGGGGATAAACAAAGACTTATCTACTGGCGCAGAGGGTCGTCGTCGAGCGCGCGAATGTATATATCGAATCGCTCGGATTCCGTATAACGGTATAATAGCAGCCGAATAACTGGGAACTATTCGAGCATAAACTCGATAGGCCAGACCGGACTCGCAGATGCGGGTGGCGGACGCTACTCACTCCTGCAGTGCGTGCGCGGATATACATTACATATATCTTGCGCCACGGGAGCATCTGCAAAATCGAGAACTACCATATAGGTACTATATATAAGACAGCGCGGTGTCTAGCAATGCACTCTCGCATACACATAGCCACCGCCGAGAAATTACTGTAATCTCGAGCTGGCAGTCGAGAGGCATCGCTCGCAGAAGGATTTAGATGTCGGGAAATCGCCAAGCTGCAGACCGGCCATTATTATACTTATCGCGCAATCATCTTCGTATTTTCGAGCGATCATTGCGCGCGAGTACTTATTGAAAGAATAAAAGTGCATGTGTGCACGGTCTTTCCGAGTTGTACTGCGCCGAGTATCTTTTCCCATTTTTCCGCGATAAGACCGCGAGACTGTAACATACTTTTATTTCAACGCGCTCTCATTATGTCGATACAGACCGCGACTGCGCTGCACATATGTTAATATAGCCCATAGCGCGTAGAAACGTGTAATTTAAGTATTCCGTTGAACTAATAAATAATCAATCTAATCTCGTGGCAGCTGCTCGAGAACTCGGAAAAAGTGCGCACGCAGGTATATATCGCAGGGTGAAAAACGGAAACCAGTTTACCGACGCGGCGGCGGCGGCGGTGCAGCACAGAAATTACAATAACGCGTGTATATACAAGATCGAGTGTATTTCCAGGAAAGCTTAGCCGGTGATTTTCGTCCGGCTGCGGGAATTTCTCCAGAATTCTCGAGGCTGGAAATGTGTATAACGCTTAATTAGGTGTCACGTCGATAAATGATTTTTACGCGCAGCGGGCGCGCGTTCTCGCCGATCAATTTACAAGAGGCCATTAATTTGCAACTGATAATTCTCCTGAGAGAGAGCGCGCGCGCAAGAAGAAAAACAGCTGCACAGAGTTATGATTGGCAAAGTGTAGCAGCAGCAGCGGCGGCAGCATATACACGAGAGCGAAACTTATTAACGCTATAAGCGCTCGCCGATCGTAATCGCAGAGGACCGAGAGCGAGATCGAGAAGAGCTGCGCGCGTATATACATATAGCGCTGCATATCAGAGGAGAAAAAGCAAAGCACGGGATTGACAGTAGTCCGCGGTGTAGATGCTGCATACCGGAGAAAAGTGTATAATTGCTCGAGAGCGCGATCGCCGGGCGGTCGAGAAGTATGCGACACTCGTTAGAGACCGGTTATAGTCGATGCACTTTAAAGCTCACGCTCGCTCGCACGCGTATAGGTACACGCCTCCCGCCGCCTAAAACCCCGCGGAGATTAATCTCGTGCTCCATATTGCCGTCATTGTGCTCCCGTGCGCACTTAATATTGACGCCGTCTATTATACTCCGAGCGAAATGGGAAATCGTCTTTGCTTTCGTTTCGATCGGTTGCTGGAAATAACTGCACTTATATATTATTGTTATTATCACACGGCGTGTAGCAGTGAGCGCGCAAAAAGCCGCAGAAAGCAATGCGGCGAATGGGAGAGGGAGAGCCGAACAAGACTCGACTTACAAGAGCATAACCAGTGCCAGGTAACGCGATCGGTTCGCGATCGATTTCAATTATCCACGTCTCGGAGACACGACTGACCTGCAGACTACTTCTATATTTTCGCCTCGATCATTTCTTCGACAATTTTTCAGCGCCTTTTGGATTTCAAATATTGTACAGAATAACGTATAGCAGTATAATAATTACGGTGCGATATGACAAGAGTGGCTCTGATGATAGATTTCATCCTTAAGGCTCGGCGTTCGGCTGTGATTAAAGTAATTTCAGATACATGCATATACAACCTTCGGATACTTCTTATTATCGGCAATCATGTCCATCTGGGTGTGACGCTCGCATTAACAGCTTATTTACCGCGCGCGGGGCTACGACATGTACACAAGCTTGTGTGCGTGCAGTGCGTGCAGTGCGTCTAGTTGCCTGCAGCTGAAAATTATACATCTCTGCTATCCTGTTGCCGTAATCTTGATAGAAGAATAATTGCGAGGGCATCGACTTTCAATTAAAACTGCAACCGACTGGAATTCTCGATTTTGCAATATTCGCGCTCTTGTTTTTCGGCCGCCGGATTACTTTGATTTACTTCCTCGATGCGGGGCATCGCTCTATTTATAGTCTACACAGAAATAAATAAAGGATCGTCGGAAAAATTGCATCAGCGTCTTTCGAGTGTGAAGTATTAATTGAAACGGTGCGCGCGCGGATGAGAAGCGGGCAGATCTGCAGCGATGCGCCGCGCGCGCACAACTGCAGAGAGTAACGAGATTCGACATAGTCACGGTTCAGGTGAATCGAAAAGTGCCTGCGAGACTTTTTATTTAATCAATATTCTTCGAAAGACTGCAGCTCCGCGCGGATGAGTATCCTTGAAAAGTCGATTGAATTCAATGAATTCCGGCGTATTATTTTTTTTCTCGGCGATCCCAACGATAGGCATTATATAGCTGGTGTGTATATACATAGTTATGAAGAATTTCGAAGGACCGCGCACGGCTGCAATTTCACGCGGGCTGTCTTGGAATTTCAGAGTAATTTCGAGTGATTGCAGGCGATGCATAGAAAGAATTTCCTCGAAAGCGTAGAAACGTGCAGGTATTTGGGGGAGAAAAAATGGTGAAATGACTTGCACTGGAAATTCATGCAAATTGTCTCGAGGGTAAAATATAAGGAGCGTCACGTAAAAGGCTCCACAGAATGCTTCGGAGAGAAAGATCGGGAGTCGGTAATAATAACGTGTGCAGAGGGCTGTAGATGCTATTTCAGATTATTATTTTTAAACGGATTCAGCAGGTAGACGTGGGCGAGGAGGAAAAGAAGAAACAAGTGTGTGTGTGTGTGCAGCTAGAAAAGGAAGAGCACACACAGACACTCGGAGAGAAACCCGCATTTTCGGACGAAAACAGCGCGCGCGCGCGCCTTTTCACGTCGGTCACGTTTTTGTGTGTCTCTAGCAAAAATATACCTGTAGCCCGCATTAGAATGCCACGCGAAGAGTGCGCGCGCGGGCGTCCCATCCGTCGTATTCCGTTTCAAGATGAAGATAGCGTGCGCGAGGAGGGCCTTCTCTCGCCGGCGTGCACGCGCGCGGCCAAGCTGGCGTGAGGCAGGCCGAGAAAACCTTAGACCTTCTTCTGTGCAGAGAGCGGCAGAAGGGTTTCTTCTTCTTCTTCTTCTTCTTCTGCTTCCAGCTCTCTGACGCGCACATTTATCACTCTCCATTGTTGCCCGGCTAAACATCCGGCCCTCTGCACTGCGCTGCACGCTCTCTCCCGATCCTTGCCACTTATGCTGCGCCGCCGACAATTGAAATTCGCCTCCTTCTCTTTTTCTATATGCTTGTACTACTTACATGGCGGCGATCGAGACAATTTTCACGCGCGTCAGTGGGTGCATATTTTTGAAGCATAAAACGGTCACTATCGTGCGGATGAATTAATAGCCGAAAAGGCACGCGTAATTGTGTACAATATATACCGGGAGCCGAATGCTCGCAGATCGAGATCGGATCGAAATGCGCATGCAGCGAGAGAGAGCCCTTTGGCGAGTGCCGAAAACGCCACGTAGTGAGGTGCAGACAGCCGCAGAAGAGTCACACAACGAGCGCTCCCCTTATTTCGCACTGAGCCCGAAGAAGATCGCACAGATATCACTTATCAATTAGAGACGCGGAAGCGCGCATACATCCATCTCGAAATAAGGGTCCGCTCTCTCCTCTCTCCCTCGGAGAGTAGCATCGGTAGTAGCGCGCCGGTAATTTAGGGAGCCCACTCTCGGTCCCCGCAGCGTACATAACGTTAGCGGTGTAGGTACGTATATATAGGTATATAGCTTCCTCGATCTCGCGCGCGGTCTCCCTTACTCTTTTTCGCGTGCAGTGCATATACTGCAAAACGAGCGAGAGACAGCTCAAAGAGCAGCGGAGCGAGGGAGAGCTGCGCGCCGAAACGAATGCAAAGCGGCTGCGAGAGGCCCCCGGAACCCCTTTTAGCTGCGCGGATCGAGGCAGAGAGAGAGAATGCGCGCAAGAGAGATGGAAAGTGATCCCGAGCTCCGAAACGGAGCCGCCTCTCTCGCAAGAGAAAGAGCTGCACGCATGTATCTCCCTGCGTGCTCGCTTTCTGCTGTGGCGGCGGCGGCGACGGCGGCATCGCCTTAAAGTATTTACTGTCGCCGAGCGCGAGTTCCCGTCGTCAGCTGCAGCAGGCTACAGCCGAAATAATGGCCGACATGTCCGTCCTCTCCTCCTCATTTGCACCGAAGATATGCAGAAAAAAAGGGCTGCTGCGGAGGCGATGCAAAGTCCGCGACGTTAACGCCGAGGAAAGCTGCGCGCGCACTTGCTTCAAACTCACCTGAAACAGAAAAGAGAAGAAAAGATTGTAGAATTAGATTAAAGCGTGTATAGCGTCGCTCTGTGACGCGCTGATCTGCGGTATAATATACAAAGAGCTGCTGCTGCTGCTGCTGCTGCACACAGCCCGCGGAGAAAAAGGACGAGACAGAGAGATTCCTCGAGTGCGATTGCGCGACTCTTCTTCTTCTTCGCCCTCGATTTTTGCAACCTCGCCCCGACCGGCCGCACTAAAATTATAGGGATATAAAGAGAGCCGGCGGTCGGACCTACTCGCGGATAAGAGAGTTCTCCTCGACGCACTTATAAGAGCTCTCTGCGTGCTGAGGTGCATCGGCCATGGCCCCCCTTTGCCCCTTTATTCCTTCCTGCCTTCTCTTTTATTATGTCACTATCGTTCCGGGGAAATCGACGCCTGCAACTCTCGTATTATAACATCATTAACGACTTTTTGCCCTCATCTCTTGTACATTATTTCGACAGCTGTGAAATCATCGCGGGTTCTCAGCGCGCGCACGTCTCTATGATTATACCTGCAGCCTCGCCTGCAGCTGATAATCTGACTTTTATCGCGCTGATGCCGAAAAATGCCGCAGAGCTCTCTTGAGAAAGTCACGCGAGCGCGCGCGCGCGAGGTATTCCGAGTGGCGAAAAAAATGTAATTCGGCTGCTTCCCTCTTATTCGGAGGGCTATATACGGACGCCGATGCAGCGATCCAAGGGTGCCGCACTTTGCTGCCAATCGCCTCGGCGGGATTCTGCGAATACGCAAGCAGACTTGCCGCACTTCTCTCCCCCCTCGTTCCGCAAAGCCGCATTTACCTGCACAGGTGTGTGTGTGTGTGTGCGCGACGCATGACAATTCTCGCGCGCACAGTGTATGTATATGTTGTACACAGGCGACTGTACTCTTCCTCTCGAATTCGACTCCCGGACTCGGTGTGGCTTTCTCTGTGATGCTGATATTTACGGTCCGATAGAATCAGCCCTGCGTCGCGTCCGCAAGACGTCGCCGGGGCCGCCGCGTCGCGACGAGCTCTGCAAGCGGAGAACCGGAGTGGAGAGAGGGAGAAAGAGAGGCCAAAAGGACCGGCTTGTGCGTGCTCCCCCTTTTTCGGCTCCCTTTTTTGCGGCTTCAATTTGAATCGAAAAAGAGTGCGCGCGGACACGGGGACAATAGGCGACGTTCCTCCTCCTCCTCCTCCTCCTCCGCGGTGTGGACGCACCGGTGCTGCAGGACTCTATTACTCCGCTCGCGCTCGGCCGCTATTATACATCGAAATTCACCAACGGCTCTGCGCGTCGATATATATTTTTCTGCGAATTCTATCAAACGCATAGTCCGGATGGCAATTATATATTTTTTCGATTTTATTGAACACTGAGCTCAAGTAGAGAGACTCGACGCCGAGGGCCACGAATTCAAGACGCATGCACAACGAGAGGCGAGATCGTTAACGAGAAATTGCATTAGCACGCTCTCTCGGGCCCGTCGAATTTCTATTAGCAATAAAATCGCGCCCGAGCGAGCAGTCCCGCTTCCTCTCTCTCTCGATTTTATTTCTTGCTTGTACGCTGTAGACTACTTTGAGACTCTGAAGCGCGGTGGAATTGCGAAGGATCGGCTAAATTTTTATCGTATGTCTGAAGAGCGACTGCGTGTTTTCAAATGTCCAGATGGACAGATATTCGAGGGGGCTACCCGTATTCCTGAAGTGATGTAGTCAAGTATATAGGAGTTATATAGGAACGACGAACCGAGCTTGAGCATCTCGTGGCTGAGACTGAACAGCGTACTGCCCAAGCGCGAGAGTCGTTTATACAAACCAGAATTTTTTAAGCACTTGATAATAATAAAAATGTATGGAGTGAATTTCGTAAACTTGGTCTTATTTGAAAAGCCAAAAATGACTTACATGACTTTACCCCAGATGAGTTGAACACTCACTTCGCTGGAGTGTCCATATCCGATCTCGAGCGTGAGGCGAATCTGAGTGGTATCTTGTCGGAGGCTAGTGAGGGTAGCTTCACTTTTCGTGAAATTACTTTTACAGATGTCGCGCTGGCTTTTACAGATCATCTCATAACTTTGTTCAACGTTTCATTGTCAAGTGGAGTGTTTCCTGGTGCCCGCAAGAGGCTTGTTTGGTGGCTTACAAAAAAGAAGCTCCAAACAGGTTTTAGAAGTAACAACTCAACGCAAATAGCACTACTAAAGTTGACGGAGGACATAAGCACAGGGATTGACAATGACAATCAGTTACTGACTATCCTAGTACTATTCGATTTTAGTAAAGCACTTGACATCATATCTCCCTCAAAATTGTTGCGCAAACTGATCGGAATGGGCTTCTCTAGATCAATAGTCCTGCGTGTCAAGACCAGGGTTCTATCCTCGGACCCCTTCTGTTCATTCTTTACATCAACGATCTCAAAGACGTACTATCTGACTTTAAGGGGTCGGAAGGACTGCTAACAAATAGTGTAGTACATTTACTATACGCAGATGACATGCAAACCTACACTCAATGTATAAGAGACAATCTTTGTGAGGGTGTGGATCGTCTGTCAGCTGTGGCGCGAGCTGCAGGGCACTGAAAAAAAAGTTCTGACTACTGGAGAGTCCGGTAGCTATTACCTGAGTAACAAAGTAAAGCCTACTCCAGTAAGCCTAACTGAACAAAGTCCGGTAGCCCCAACCGGACTAACTCCAGTAAAATGGGCTAGAAATACATCATCAAATTATTATATTTTTTAGTCACGATACAACATCTATGTGATTTGCCCCTTTGAAAATTATAAATAATGTGTATCAAATAAT
>UCOJ01002394.1:0-12290 GCA_900474305.1 Cecidostiba fungosa
GTATTATATAAAATCCCGCAACCCGTGCAACCATGCACCCCAATCTAATGTTATTTTTTATGATTTTATCTTTATCAATTATTACTAATAAGTGTTATTATAAACTTTTTCACGCATTTATTTTTTTGTTACCCAAAAAAATTTAAAACTTGACACTGAAACAGCTATATCTTTATATGTAATATTTTAACGAATATTTTTTTTCATGTATTTTTATTATATTCTTTTTTCATGTATTTTCATCATATACTTTATCTAGTTTACTTACGTAACTACTTATGTGAGCACTCACGTAAGTAATCTCGTGAGTAATTGATCGACATATATACGTGATTACTCATGTGAGTTTTTTCAACAATATATATTTTTATTACGTTTTTTTTTAATAAATTGTAGTCTATATAAATTTATTGCATAAATAAATCACATACAAACATTACATAAAAAAATAGGTATTCATTTACAACAGAAGTAGAAAATTCTGTAAGATATTTACATATTATATCATCCTCCTACAAGGTAGTGTACAAAGATTTTTATAGAATTTTTTACAAGAATTTTTATAAATATCACTACATTGATGATTGCAGAAAAATAAGACGCTGCAATATGAAATAAATTTGAATTCCAGTGACATTGAAACAGATGTATCTTTAAAATAATAATAAATGTATATATAGGAACTGCTATTAAATTATAACATAAAAACTGTAAAGCTATCTTTCAAAGTTTTTATTCTACAATATTTTAATAATTTTTGTTTAAATTAAAATATATTTTAAAAATAAATATAAAAAGCAATTATTAGTATATTCAGCTTTATAAAATATTTATATTATTATATAAATTATATTTTCTTTAATAATATCATTAAAACAATATTATGTTAACGAAATTTGTAATCGGCGAGCGAAGCGAGCGTTTTGGCCAGTGTTTATTTAAAAAGTTTAGTGGATGTACAGGTTATTATGCACGCGCGCTAAGAGGAAAGTGCCGAATTGAGTATATACACTGCGAATCAAAGAAATAGATAGAGAACAAGGGCTATCACATGTAAAAAGGAATGAAGGCACAGCGAATTATACGGAGGAACAGCAGCGTCTCTGTTCCTTCATGTGCCTCCGTGTTCATCCGTTTGTCTCGTTATGTTTGCTTACATGCATGACGCAGTTGCTCAAACTGTTAAAAATGATTCAAAATCAATCTTGATATCCTCAACCATTTTCAGCAGGGCTGTCTGCGTGCTATAATTGGGTCTGAATCCCGTTTGCATAGGATCCAGGGCCTTTTTTGATTCTAGAAACTCTACCACTTGCCCATGCACAATCTTCTCCAGAACCTTCGATAGAAAATTAAGCAATGCGATAGGACGAAAGTCCGAAACCGCAGATGGAATGATAGTTTTTTTGAGGGGGATTAAGTTGGCCCTCTTCCAAGACTCTGGGAAGACCCCACAGGAAAGTGAAGAGTTAAAGTCAAAGTTGTCAATTTTCATAAATCGATTCGCGATTTACGATATATTATTAAACGTTACAATTTTGTATGCTAGTATTGACATGAAATATTCTCTTCTATGGCGGACTGACCAGTTTAGTGAGATACGGTATGACGTTACATGCGCTTTGAACGGTATGTTGCCGTAAACATAGCGCACACATGCGTTTAGAAGCCGGTGGAGTTTTTAGTTTTGCGCCTGATCTATGTCGCTGTATACTGCGCAGGCATAGTCGAATTGTGCTGTAAGCTTTCTTTCATCCACGGCTACGCGGACGTCGTCAAGTACCACAGGTAAGGCTGTTTGTGTACTATGCCCTACCTTAAATCCTGATTGTCTTGGATCAAGCAAGTTATGCTCTAACAGGTGTTTACTTAGCTGATTATGTATAATACGTTCAAAAATTTTAGAGAGCTCAGGTAATTGCGCAATGGGCCGAGTTTCCGAGATATATGTTAGAGTGTGTTTTTTTGCGAGCGGAAGTATAAACGCTCTCTTCCAGCATGAGGGGAACACTCCTGTTTCAATCGAGCAGTTAAAAAGCTGTGTGAGATACCTCAATATAGCCAGTGGTCCAAGCTTTATCGCCTCTATCAGGAGCTCATCCAATCCCGAGGATTTCGATGAGCAATTTTTTAGGACTTCTACGACGTCAGATTCGGAGATTTGTTTGAAGCAAAATTCTACCGGTATATCGCGGTTCATAGGAACATGAAGGATCCTTTTAAGATCGTCTTCTGTTACCGCTGGAAGTATATTTGAGGTTGAGGCGAAGTGCTTGTTTAAAGCGATCGGCGAAAAATATCGAAGAGGCGAAGGTAATGGAGAGGATGTTATACCGAGCTTTCTGAATTCTCTCCATTTAGCTTTCGTATTTGGAGCAGCTTCGATATTATTGGCTAAGTACTTATTTTTTGCTGAGCATAGGGAGTTGCCCACAGCAGATCATAGTTGCTTGTACTCCGCGAAATCACGGGTGAATTTAGCGAGCTTGTAAGCTCTGTCCCGAGCAGTCATTTGTCGGCGTAGATCATGAGTGACCCACGGTTTCCGTCGTGGAGTCATTATGATTTCGCTAAGAGGCGACACAACATCAAGGGCGTTTTGAACAGCCACCGTGATACCGTGTGCTAGATATTCAGCTTCAGATTTTATGGACTCTATGCAAGGCACTGAAGCTAGATTTAAACTAGTATGAAGAGCGTTTTGGGCGAGGCAGTTGACCTTCGGGCCAGCCGAGAAAATACGAGATAATTATTTCCAGATTTGATCAATAAGCGTATCGCGATCAATGCGTTTAAAATAGTTGTGATAGGGTATCATGACCTAGGAAGAATAGTTCTGTTAGAGTATATAAGACTTATGAAAACGACCCGATTTTCAAAGATCTACAAATAGCCTGTGTTACCAAAACATATATCTAAATTTTATAAACAAAGTGGTATGTTAGTTAATGTTTACACTTTAAAAAAAAAGTGGAGGATCATTCAAAGTTGTACCAGCACACTTGACATTATGCAAAAGAGAAACTCACGTTAAGGGGGTCCGAAAGTCAATTAAAAATTCAAATTTTGCGCCACAATATAGCAGACAAAAAAATAACTAAATTACTTATAACAATTAATAAAAACAAAAGTACGAAAAACCAGGAGTTTGTTGCATTCCGTTATGTAATTATCTATCATTTTACAAAGTTTCAAATTATTATAACAATATCTCGCCCAGAAAACCGCGAAAAATATAAAAAAAATTGCATTTTTCAAGGTTTTCTGGGCCAGATATTGTTATAATAACTTGAAACTTTGTAAAATGATAGATAATTACATAAGAAAGGGCAACTAACTCTTCATTTTTCGTAATTTTATTTTTATTAATTGTTATAAGTAATTTAGTTGTTTTTTCATCTGCTACTTTGTGGCGCGAAATTTGAATTTTTAATTGACTTTCGGACCCCCTTAAATACACAAACATATAATATATTTTTAATTTTTTTAGCTTATTTTGTCATTTTTGTGATATAAACATGCTAAAAAATGGATTTTTTAAAATAAAAAACAGGTTGTAACACTTACTTTTAAAATTACATCTAATATTAAATTTGCTTTTTTATGCGAAATAATTTGCAATTTATTTCATCGCAAAATATCAATTCTAACTCAAGATATATTAGAAAATCCTATTTATAGGATAAACTTTTAGGGTAGCTTACACCCCTTAAATAGGCTTGTTAACAGATTTAAAAAATACGTCTCACTTATTAATGTATTACAACATATCCAAAAATGACTGAAATCAGAGAGTCGGGTACCTTCCTTTTTTCTATAATTTATATTGAGGTTTATATAAAGTTTCGATTGTAATTCATTTAAGATTGTACTAATATGATGATATATTATATAAATTAATAAAAATTTTAAATTGCATTTTTTTAAATGTACGGTAATGCAGTCCGTACAAAAAAGTTTATAGTTAAATTATTTTTATAAGTGTTTATAATTATTAATTGGTATATGTATGTGTGTGTGTTTTAAAAAATGTAAAAGTTTATAATTTCTTAACATCAATTATTATAAAAATAGTAAATAAAAAATCAACACTTATTTTGATCATTTATTAAAAATCGAAGATTCATCTATAATGTTTTCTTAGTGAAATTATTTGTTATATACGTAACTCTGAGCTCCACCTCGACCAAAACCTGAAACATTAAATTTATCACTTTAGGTTGTCTGTAGTAAAAATATTTTTCGATTTTGAAATCACTTGAATTATATTGAAAGATTTGCTACATTAATTTAATCTTATAAATAGCAGAGATGCACCTAGCGCGGGCCAATTCCCAGCACATATCGCTGAGACGCACAAACCTCAAAAGCACTCAAAAAAATTTTTTAGAAGCCTACACCAACTACAAGTCGAGAAAGTAATGTTTTTATTTTTTGCTTTTTCTTATGAAGAACTTCACTAATTTGCATATTACAAAGTACTTACTATTCAGATGTTGTTAAAATTTGTTACAATATTAGAGTGATGTTTAATAAAGGATTATTACTTTTAAAAAGTATAATTCATCAACTCTATTTCAAGTATCCGAAACGTCAACGTTAACAAACGATTTTTCATAACTTTTAGATATTATTTAATTTTCTTTAATAACCGTTAATTTTTCTAATAATAATGATTTAAAAAGCAAAATGCTTTCATTATTTTTTAAAATATTTACAAATTATAGAATACCTCCAGGGCCAAACATTGCTGAATAGCAAGGATTATTACAATACGGCTTTCCTTCGTGCTCTGCGTGACCTCCGGGATTCAGTGTTTTGTTACATTTCTCACATCGCAAACACGCTCCGTGCCAATCTTTTCCAAGGGATGTTTTCCTCTCAGCTAAAAAAAAAGAAAAAAGTTTTTTCAATTTACAAAATGTTTAGAATTTGAAAAATATGTAATCAAAAGGTTCATAAAATTAAAAAAAATATATTAAGTGTGTAAGTTTTTTAATGATCATAATCATTTGTAAACATATTTTGGGCTCTTAGATATCGAGTATTTTTCAAATCAACAGCATTTATATTTAATCATTTTTTCTTGTGTTTTATATTTTTGGAATATTAATGGGAACAGGATTTAAATAAAAGCTTTATTTAAATAATAATAGTGAATAGTCTTTATTACTTATTCTTTGACACACGTCTTATACTTTGAGTAGCTCTCAAGCGAACTGACGCGTAAGGGCCTAGACCCGAAAAGCTGCGACACGCAGCTACGCGCAGTATGGACCAAGAGTGGGAGGAGAGCGCTCGCATATTGGAAATGCACTATAGTACATAGGCGCTCTATACTTATATTCCAACACTCCCTCCCGACTATGTACTCCTGATTTTCCAATTTTCATTTACATACTATATATATATTTTTATATATCAATGCTTATCTTTTATATTTTTCACACATAATACAACTTAGTTTAAACATAGTTTTTTTTTTTTCTCTTTACAAGTTACATATACTCTTTAAAATATAATCTTTGCTTTTATAAATTTAAGTGTTAAATTTTAAACATAAAGTAACATGAGGTAGATAATTTTTTTTTTTTATTTTATTTATAACTAATAAGTTGACTTAATTTTATTCCTTCTTGTTGCCTGTAACAAAATAATATATTTGACTTAGTTAATTATTCTCTACCTACAAATTATTCATAATTCTATCAACTAATCTTTTATGAACTTCAAAACTAAGTGGCTTAGTAAATATATCTGCTATTTGTTCTTTAGACGATATCCAATTAATTTTAACTAAATTGCGCTTTACACATTCTTTAACATAGTGTTCTCTGACTTCCGTCATATGTCTTAATTTATTACCACCGTTTGTCTTTGCGCTTGTTTCTGCAGCTTTATTGTCACACCATAATATCATTGGATAGAATGAATGATTAATTATTAATTCTATAGATCTGTGCATAGCTATTAATTCTTGACAAGCTTCACTCATTGCAACATACTCTGCCTGACAAGTTGATAAAGCAACATAATTTTGTTTATGCGTTTTCCACGCTATAGTATCACCATATAATCGAATTATAAAACCACAAGTTGTCAATGAGTTGTTACAATCAGCAAAACTAGCATCCGTATATACTTGCATACTATCGTTTTTCGCAGTAAAATTTAAACTTAAATTTTTCGTGCCCATTAAATACCTAAAAACTCTTTTAACCATATTCCATTCATTTTGTGTTGGATTTAACTGATGCCTGCTTAAAACGTTAACTGCATATGATATATCTGGTCGCGTCGCACCTGCTAGATACAAAAGACTTCCTATAGCCTCTCTATATGGTTCATTTTCTAAAGTTTCAGTCTCTTTTAATTTATCTAAATCGCATTTTTCTTCTCGATCTCGTCTACTTCGATTCGCAACTTGTGTAGTTACCATAGGTGTTCTTTGTGGATACATTTCATCGAATTTAAATTTAAGTAAAATTTTATTAATATATTTTTCCTGACATAAAATTATTTTCTTTTGATTTCTATCTCTTTTTATTGAAATACCAAGAAACTCTTGCGGTTCTCCTAAATCAGTCATCTCAAAAGCCTTTTGTAATTTAATTTTTACTTCATTAAGTTTTCTTAGATCATTGCTAGCTATTAGTATATCATCAACGTATAACAAAAGAATTAAAAATCTATTATTGTTTCTCCACATAAACAAACAAGGTTCATTGTCATCGTTTACTAAACCTATCTGTAAAGCTACTTCAGTAAATTTTTGATTCCAACGCTTAGGACTGATTCGCAAACCATACAAAGCTCGTAACAATTTACACACTTTTTTATTTTTAATTTCAACCGAATAATTAGTACCCTCTGGTATTTCCATAAAAATTTCTTCTTCAATTGTCCCATTAAGAAAAGCCGTTTTTACATCTAATTGATTTACATCCAAATCATACTTATTTATTATAGCTATTACAGCTCTAACTAAAGGTAAACGCGATACCGGTGCATATGTTTCTTTGAGATCATAATTATTTTTATCTTTAAAGCCCCTTATTACTAATCTAGCTTTATATTTTACATCTCCATTTCTTTCAAACTTTTTCTTAAGTACCCATTTCGAATCTATAATATTTGCTTTTCTGCCATCTTTTGCTTTTAAAGGTCTATCTACTAAATCCCAAACTTTATTCTTACTCATTGAATTTAACTCACTAACAATAGCTTTTTCCCATTGATTTCTCTCACTACTTTCCATAGCTTTTTTATACGATATTGGATCATTATTAATATTAGCCAAAAGAGCATGATACGTCTCATCATTTATATTTAACAAGTCATTATTTTCTAAATCATAATTCTGAGCAGCAAGCAAAACTTTCGTAATATCAATAATATTCGAATCGTCAACTCTTTTATCTAATTTATCTAATTTTTCTGCATTATTTAAACATTCATTCTCAATCTTTTTATCAATATTTACAGTCGTTTTTCTCGGCCTTCCTCTTGCCTTTTTAGTTTTTATCTGCTCATTTTTACTCGTGGTTTGCCTGAATTCTCCCTCCGAATTTGAAAAATCATCAGAACCTTTCTCAACTTCTTTTTCAAATTCCACAAACCACGTATTTTCATTAATTTTTTCCTCAACTACAGGCCAATCTTTAATTGCATTTTTACCGTATCTATCACCGTATACTAATTTTTCATTAAATCTTACATCTCTACTTTCGTAATATTTACCTTCCTCAGGTTTTAAAAATTGATAACCCGAAGGCGTGTATCCCACTAAAACTACACGTCTTCCCTCATATCTAAATTTAGGCCCTGTTTTTCTCTGAACTTTAATGTAAGCTAAGCATCCGAATCTTTTAATTTGATTCATATCGTAACTATGATTTGGAGCAAATTTACTTAAAGGAGTAATCATATCATTTGCTTTATGAGGAGTTCGATTATACGCGTATACTGCTGCACTTAATGCCAAATCCCACATATTTTCCGGTAACTTTGAATCATACATATACGCCCGAACTTTCTTTTGAATCGTCTGATTAAACCTTTCAGCTACACCGTTATGTTCTGGAGTATCAGGACAAGCTAACTGCTGTTCTGCTCCTAAACGATTTAAAACTTCAACAGTATAACCTCCAGTATATTCCGTTCCTTGATCAGAACGTAAATAGCAAACTTTAGCTTCGCGCCCTAAAAGATTTCTAGCGCTTCTTACAAAAGCTTCAAGACAATGTCCAGTTTCACTTTTAAATTTCATCTGATACGCCATAGCCAATCGTGAAAAATCATCAATAAACACAGAAATAAATCTGTATCCCTTTGGATAAGACGGTGGATTTATAGCTCCCATCAAATCAGAATGTATAATTTGCAAAGGCTCTGTTGCACGTTTACGAGTTGAGCTAAATGGTAATTTATTAATTTTTGCAATCATACAAATTTCGCAATCTAAAATAGATTCGTCAAAAATCGCGTCGTTTAACTGTTTATTATCTGGAAACCTTTTTTGCAATTCTTTTAAATAATTAATTGATGCATGGCCCATCCTTACATGCCAAAGCATAGCTTTATTATTTTTAATGAATTTACAATAATTTTTATTTAAAGGCGATTCTACCTCTGATAATTCAACGATTGGCAGTTCATCTATGTCACTAATTTTGCGATCCCAAATGGTCGTATCAAAATTTGAATGTTCATAAATAATTTTCTTTTCATTTTTATTGACAATTTCATTTGAATTATTGTCTGCAATTTCATTATTTGAACTGGACAATTTTCTATCCGCCTGATCTACAGTTTGATCAGTATTTTTATCAAATTTAGACAATTCATTCAGCTTAGACAATTCTTGAGCAGTTACACTACGTGTAATATATCTTGGTTGAACTACATTTTCTGTATTATCATTAGTTAAATGAACAAAAACTTCGTCATTGCTATTATCCAAGTTGAAAGAATCCCCCAGATTTGATTTATTAATTTCTAACTCTATAAGCCAATAAGGACTTTTATATATTCCTTTCAAAAATAATTCATTAGAAATCGGATCAATAATTTCAATCTTTTCTTTATCTAAATAAATGCCTAAACCTGACTTCGCAAATTTTCTCAAAGATAGCAAGTTTTCAGATAAGTCTTTCGCACAAATAACTTTATTTAAGACATAAATTTTATTTTTAGATCTGTCTAAAATTTCTACCGTACCTTCTCCCTCCGTTTTTAAGTCTGCCTCAGAATTTTTATTAGCACATTTTATATTTTCACATTCAGATTGGTTAAACGTTTTAAATATCATTTTCGAATTTGTTAAGTGCTCAGTTGCACCTGAATCCGCCAAAAACTTTGCAATAATTTTATTTTTACTTTCACAATTTAAACTATCGTTAATATCTTTATCATTCAATTCATCCTCAACTATAGGTGTATAACAATTATGTGAAACAAAATCAAAATTCTCACCTGTTTCTTTAATATTAGCTGCACTGGTTTGAGTATTATTACTATTATTAAAAGCTTTGTAATTATTTCTTCTCTTATAATAATTATTTCTACCATTGCCCCTTCCTCTTTTTCCATTATTATTACGTTGAAACTTATTTTTGTCATTAGAATTATACTCATTACTAGAACTTCTTTTGAAACCCCTAGATCGATTGTTAAAAATTCTACCTCGTGCGTTCTGTTTACGATAAGCATTCCTTTGAACATTATTATCTTGCCCTTGCTTTACTCCTGAATTTATTGGGCAATCCACAGCTTTGTGCTGTACAAATTGGTTGCACGAAAAGCACTTTTTCAAACCTGTACCTTTCCAGGGACAGTTTTTCATTACATGACCTTGATCGTCGCATTCAAAACATCGATCTTTCGAATCAAACCGATCTTTCGACTTCTTTACGAACATGGCTGCTCTTGGAGCTGTCTCTGTGCTTTGCAACTTCTCAGCCTCAGCTTGCATCATGAAATTTTTCAGTTCATCATACGACAAACCCTTACCCTTCGTATTTCTTGTCATAAAATCTATAGACTGTACCTGAGGGACATGCAACATTATAGCATTATAAAATGCATCTCTCTTTTCCTCTTCTGGCAATAAATTTACACCAGGTAAATTTTCATATGTTCTGACAAGCTCCTCAAAACGATCCCAGAACTCTGCTGCTTTTTCTTTAGTAGGATTATATTTAATATTATAAAGTTGCTGTCTAATTGAAACTGTTGTAGTATTTACTTCACACCTTTTAATTTCTTTAATTTTGTTTAATATCTCAACTGGATCTTTTAAATTTACTACTTTAGAATGATATGTTTGATCTAATCTATTAATTAAGATATCCCTTACTTTAAATTTGTGTTTTTCTTTTGTCTTTTCATCCAGTGAACTACAACTTGGAGCAAATTTTGAATCAATAACATATAACAAATCATACATTCTTAATTCAGATGAAAAATAATCGTAAAAATGTTCAAATTTCATTTGTGAAGTGAGCTTATAATCTCTTTTTATTCCAGCTTCTTTACTAATTAATTCAAATTTTATAGTGTCTTTAAACTCGTCAGCTAATGATTTTGTTACTGTATTACTTGATTTTACATTTAATTTTTCTATTTCTTTTCTTACAGCAAGAGCTATTTTATCGTCTACATTGTTGCTTTCTTCCCCAGATACAATCCTATTAGATTTTTCTGCCGTATTTTTATTTATCAATTGATTTTTCTCTACTTCTGTCGTCTCGGTACTTACATTGAAATTGCTTGTCTCACCATTTATTTTCAACAAATCAGCAATGATTTGTACATTATTTTCCAATTTTGAAATTTTTTCATCGTTAACTTTGTTTAACGATTCCACCTTTTTAATCGCATTTGCCGTAGTTGCAATATGCCCTTTCCAACAATGTATCAAATTGTTGACAGTTGTACACAAAGTGTTAACTGTTTCTTTTAGATCTGCTATATTCTGTCCGTCATCTTTCCTTACACCTGAAAAATTAGACACCTTATTATCAGGTACTTTCATTCCTTTACACACCTTAAATTTCACAGAATATATTTGCAGATATGCAAAATAACATTTCTTATTAACGAAAGGTCATTTTTAAACCATTTCGATGGCCATTAATTTTGGAGATTTACCTTTTAATTTCTCAACTTCAACACCCATCACACCGTCAGTACTCAATCCTTTCTCACCGTTCTCAATCTCCTCAGAAATGTTATCTGCTATTTCTTGTTGTATTAGCGCCTGTGGCATCTCCATTCCTTTATCATCATCAGCCATTGCTGTGATCACCCTTTTAATCAATTCCCACTCTTCAGAATTGAATGCAATATTAGCTGTAAAAATATTTATTTATTTACTTTTTGCATTTAACAAGGAAATGAATTTTACCACTAGACTGTGTTTATAATTTAGCGAACCGAACAACAAGTTTCGACCAAATTAAAAACAAGTGAAATCGTCAATATCTGAACTCAAGATTATTTTCGATATCACTTTTTAATCACTCATACAATAGTACACGTACAACGTGTATCTACAGCATAAATGACCCAACAAGAATTTTGGTGTCTTTAGATTAATCATATTTAAAATAAAATGTTTACAGCTATTTTAATCACACCTTTAAATTATATAAATTTTTACACACCTAAATGATAATTAGCACCTGATTCTGTATTGACATGTACAACGTCCTCGTGTACTTTCAACCACACCTTTTCATCAGCGTGCTCTTTATCTAAACGAAAAGATTCTGTGCACAAATCTAGAAATTTCTGAAAAATTTCTATCTCCTTTTCTAAAAGAATATATTTATAATTAATACACACCTTATTTCATTATAACAACGTACGTTATTCATAAGTATATATATATATATTTTTTTTTCTTGCATAACTATTCTTTGTCATAAAATAATCACACCGTTAAACTCAATAGTTGAAAATTCTTTCTTTCGAATGTATACATTAGAAAGAAACCCAAGCCGATTTTCGACTCATAAAACAATAGCGCTCTGTGCCGGGTACCGCATATCCTAAACACATGGACTAGCCACACTTGAGCGCGTCTCAGTTTTCACGACTATGACGACGTCACTCTCTCTTTTTCAGAATCGACACATGGCTTTTTGTTCTCGCGCACAGTACCTTTGTCTGCAACTTTTGAACAATTTCAATTTTTTTTTTTTTCCTTTAAAAATCTGGATAGCAACGTCTTGCTAACCCAGTGTAACTAAGCGGCGACGTCTCGCCTTAATACTTTAGTTATACAC
>UCOJ01002395.1:0-12250 GCA_900474305.1 Cecidostiba fungosa
GTAGAACTCTTCATCACTAGATGTGAGTGCTGCCTAATTATTTATAGAACTCCGTACAGCCCGTCCTTATAACAAGTACGGTCTTTACAGCATCGTAGAGCGATATCTCTCTCGGCTCGTGCATAATATAAATTACATTTTGATTAAAAGTAGAAAATAACAAAGACAATAAATAATAGTGCAGACTAACTCGTACAGAACATTAAATCCACGATTTCATCAACAGCCCTACGAGTAATTGATCAACTAGGGATACGTAAATCGATCATCCCCATGTAATGCACAAGCTCCCAAGATACATTTTCTAGCACTGGCGCAACGATGTCGTGTATTTATACAATACGCCATCTTACAAGCGCAAATATTCTTTAAAAAAACCCCTACATACTACACAAAATAACCCTATACACATATTCTCTACACGTAAAAATTGCACACAGATATTTACTACACAAAATTTTCTTACACGCATTTTCGATTATTTTACTACACCGCAAAACTATTCAATCGTATTGTCTGTTGTTGCTACAATATACAACAATAGGTTTTACGATTGTATAGATTTTTGGGGTGTAGTAAAATAATCAAAAATGCGTGTAGGAAAATTTTGTGCAGTAAATGTACGTGTACAATTTTTACGTGTAGAGCATATGTGTGTAGACTTATTTTGTGTAGTTTGTAGGTTTTTTTTGTATAGTTTGTACGGTATACGCGCAACGACGTATAATTAAAAAAAATACAACGAAAAAATAAAAAAATACTTGGAATACCAAGTCTATATCGTAAGGGCTTGCTTTCGCAAGAGCGAGCTTGCGCAAGAGCGACGCGCGTTTTGGCTCGAAGATCAGATAAGTCCACTGCTTTTGAATCATAACGATGGATACGTATATGTTACGGCTCCAAATTGCTTGACGACGACGCTAAGCAAAGGATCCAACCCATGTAAACTTCGAATGTAAACCTGTAAACAATGAGAAAATGTTGAATACATTTTGCAGAAAATGTACAACTACTGTAAAGTAATATTAATTACAATAATATTATAGTAGGTGCTCGAAATGTCCGCCATTACATTGCACGCACAATCTCAAACGTCTTATGAGATTGTCACGTGAAGCGGCAATCATTTCTATAGTTGTTGTCGCCACAGCTTCTGTGATCATTTCTTCCAATTCTTCTACTGTAGCCTTATCATTTTTATTCACTCGATCTTTCAAATGGCCCCAGAGAAAGAAATCGAGAGGGTTCAGGTCGGGGGATCGTGGCGGCCATCTAACTGGACCACCTATTCCAATCCAACAATTTGGAAACATCTCATTCAATACTTCTTGCACAATGACCGCAGAATGCGCAGGAGCTCCATCATGCTGATAATACATGTTTTCTCTGTCCTCTGCTGGCACGTTTTGCAATAACTGTTGCAAATTATCTTGAATAAACGTGCAATATATTTGGCCTGTCAGCCTGTTAGGTATTGTTACTGGACCAACCTTTAAAAAATATTAACATTAATCGTTTCTGTAAGATTATCGTTATATCGATGCTTGAGTGGATGAACGCTCTATCCCGGCTGCCGCTTCAAGTACGCTCTATTTCGGCGGCGTATTCAAGAACGCTCTTTCTCAGAGCGAGCTTTTTTTTAAGACGACTTTTCCGTTCTCTCTCACTCTCTCGCTCATAACTTTACTGATATTGTACTGATATTGTTTATTTACTTACTAAAGTATCTCCAATGATTCCAGCCCATTTATTCACGGAGAACCGATTTTGGTGGCTAGCGACGTGCCTTACATGGGGATTGACTTCTGCATAATAATGATTATTATGAGAATTAAAAGTCCCATCTCGGCCAAATGTCGATTCGTTCGTAAATAAAATTCTTCGAATAAAAGTATCATTATTCTCGTGCTCTCGCAGCATCCACTGGCAAAATTCTAACCTGGAATAGTGGTTCCTCCCATGAAAGTTTATGAAACTGTGTATATGTGTTTGTGATTGCGTGTACGAATGCGGGGGTGCGTAAATGTGTGAAATTACGTAGGTGTGTATCCGTGTGTGAATGAGGGGGTGCGTATGTATTTATGTATGTTCGAATGAAAGCGTGTGTACGTCTATGTGATTACGTATGCAAATGTGGGGGGTTGTATGTGTGTGAAATTGCATTTGTATGTAACCGTGTGCGAATATTTATTTTTGCGAATGTGAGAGTGCTTATGTATGTTCGAATGAAAACGTGTGTATAGCTATATGCAAATGCGGGGGTGTACGCGTTAGTGAAAGTTTGAGTGTCTGTATATAGGTGTGCGAATGTGTACTTTTGCGAATGAGAGTGCGTATGTATAGGTTCGAATGGAAGAGTGCGTATAACGTATATGTGCGATTGCGTGTCTCATGCTCTTATAGTATCCTTTTAGTTTATTTTCAGCCTACATACCTCTGCTGGAAATCGTCATTATGCAGCTCTTGCACTTTTGTGTAGTGCCAATTACGCAACCGGTTGTTCTTGATGATCCTTCGGACTGTGCTATGTGACATATCTAATAATCCAGCCACACCCCGATAACTTCTTGTTGGGTCTTCTTCAAAGCAAGCTAAAACCGTTTCCTCATTTTGGACAGTTCGCGCATATCGAGGTCCACCAATAAACCCTTGTCCTGGGCCTCAATGCAATATTGGAAGAAGTTTCCTCGGTCATTCCTTCCTCGATTGACGGCACCAAGAATAACACCAGGACTTGGAAGTCGCCGGCGAGGAAATCGTTCCGCATAAAGGCGATGAGCGGCCGCGGCATTGAATCCGCATTCGCCATATATCATGTCCATATCTATATACTCCCGTTCCGTATATGGCTTTTGAGTGGTCTTTATCGTACGGAATCAAACGACAAACTAATGTACAAAAGAACATAAACGTCACGTCGCCATAAAAAATTTGGTTAAGCACCGAAATTCACGTAGTTCCAAATAAAATTTTTAAGAAAAAGAAGCTACTATAACATATCTTTTTTCAAGCTTATCTCCATATTAAATAAAATCATATAAAAAAACATATTAATTTTATTTAGAATTTTATTTATAACGACATAATTGTGATCTTTAACCCAATTTTTTTATGGCGGCGTGACGTTTCTGTTCTTTTATACATTAGTTTTTCTTTTTGTTCCGTACGATAAAGAACAGTCAAAATGGCCAATCTTGCGCGTCAATGCGGGAAACACGGGCAGCCATATCACCGAAATTGTTATTAATAGGTTTGTGGCAAAAAGTTCACGGACTTTTCTGTCTGTAAATTTGATCTTTTGCAATTTGCGTGCGGCTTTTGCTGAAAGTATGCTAAATGACCTCTTTTTCAAACAAAAGTCGCATGAAAAAATATAGAGTAATAAATAATTCCGATATGCACCAATTACTGAGTAGTTAAAAATAACAGGGACAGCAATTTCACGAGGTCGCTGCGGGACAGCCTGGGTAGCAACGCCAAGACGCTAATGATCGCGTGTGTCAGACCAAGCGACGCCGAGGAAACCCTGAGAAAGTTGCGCTACGCTGTATACGAGTTATAGATGCATTAAGAAAAAGCCGATCATCAACGAGGATCCCAAGGATGCACTTCTCAGGCAGTACCAGATCGAGCTGCAGAGGCTGCACAAGCTCCTGGAGTCAAGCGAGAGTGTCGTCGAAAGCGTCTCCAAGCGTTAGCCGAGGCCTTGGAACGCAGCAGTCAGAAGGGCAACAGTGGAGCCCTCGAGGTCTACGGTAAACTCAAGTCCACCGAAAAAGCCCTCAAGCGCATGGCTAAACGAGCAAAGCAATTGGAGGCCACGGCGGCGGTCCTCCAGCCTTCCTGGGACAAGGAAAGACGGGAACTGCTGCGTCGAGAACTCCTGGCCCAGCGCATCTGCGAAGCTATGATCCCGCATCTCTGACCGCGTTTTCCTCTGCGCGACGTCGCCGCCGTCCGAGCTGCCGCCTCCTGGTGCTCGGAACTCGGTCGCTGGAGACTACCCGACCTGTCGTCCAAGTCCTCGAGGATACCAACTCCTCGAGAACAACAACCACAACCACACGAGCGGCAGCAACGACAACAGCCTTGAAGAGGTGAGCCTTAGCGAGAAACCCATCAGTGAACCTCCCGAGCCACTCAACAGACGTGTCAACATCGCCGACGTACGCCCTGATCATTCTAGGCGCCGCACCTGGTTGCAAGCATGGCGACACAACTCCGGAGCGCACCTACACCTATCCTTACTGCTCAAAAACCTTAAAAACGTGAGTTCAGCTGGTTGGACATAAGAACAGTCACATGAAGCCTTTCCGATGCACCGAGTTCTCGAGGCCATTTACAAAATAGTGCAACACAAGTGCGTAGTTGCGAACATTCACACTATAACATAAACATTCTGTTAAATATAATTAAGTGAGAGAAGCTCGTTACATTATGCCAAATAAAAAAATTTTTTCTATTGAATTTCGTGTATTTTTTCTGCTGCATTATCTCAGTTGCTATCGTCAAAAAAACTATAAAACCACTACATAGCCTCGGTACCAAGGAAAATTTCCGGAGCCTCCAATGCAACCTCTCGGGTGCAAGAAAATTAGTCTGACCCGAAATTGTTTTCTCTCTCTCCTAGAGCTTGCACTCAAAGTATCTTTCTTTTTCTCTGCGTAGAGCTTGCACTCGGAGTATCGTTCTCTCTGTCTCCTAGAGCTTGCACTCGGAGTTTCTTTCTCTCCCGAGGAGAGAATGATACTCCAAATGCAAACTCTTCGCAGAGAAAGAGAAAGATACTCCGAGTGCAATCTCTACGCAAAGAAAGAGAAATATACTCCGAGTGCAAGCTCTAGGAGAGAGAGGGAGAGAGAGAGAAACAGAGAGAGAAAGAGAGGGAGAAAGAGAGAGAGTACGTCGAGTGGGCAACAAACGTTTAAGCGTATTGGCTTTAATTAAGTAGCTTTTGCTCTTGCAAACGCTTTTGCGTTACAGACAATCACACATAGCAATCTAAAGATTAAGTTTGTAACTGCACCAAGCAATAACACAAGTAATTTATTTGTTCATGATTAATGCGAGTTTTATAAATTTAATTTCTTAGGTGCTCTGCTTTTTCTATTGGAACGACGAAGAATCTGTTCCGTTACATCCTGAACTGGGAAGCGCCCTTGTTCTTGCTTCTGAGCACCTCTTTTATCAACTAGAGCACAGTTTGCTGCAGGTAATAGGTCTGCTTGTCGAACTTGGTTACCTGGCGCGTCTTTTTCTAGAGCTGACGAGGGCGCTCTATCAATAGCACATTCAAACTGGCCAATCTCTGCGTCATCTTTTTTTCTTCTCGACCTTGAGCTCCTTCATCTTCTACTCGAGCGCAGTTTACCACAGGAGATAGCGTTGCTCGTCGAGCTTTTTCATGATGCGCGCAACCTTTTTCTCCAGCTGGCTTTGGCGCTTGATCGACGGTGCCGTCAGATTGGCGTATCGCTGCGTGATCTTCTGTGCCTTCTTGCCCCTGATCTTCTTCTCGGGCAGGATCTGCTTCAGGAGATCGGCTTGTTCGTCGAACTCGATCACCTGGTACTTCTCTTTATTCTCGAGCTGACGCTGGCGCTCGATCAATAGCGCTTTCTGCTTGGCGAAGTTCTGCGGGATTTTACCCTTGCTCTTGAGCTTCTCCATCGTGTATCTGAGTATTGTTTCTTTTTTGATGTTTTTCATTTCTCTGACTATCAAATGCAATCTGTTGTTGACTGTAAATAATTATAGTTATAAGAATAAAATAAGATTAATTATCCCAACAGTGGCTTCGAAAGCACGATATCTCAGTAGCAGCTTCAAAAAGATGCTACTTGCCAGCGGTTTTGAAAGCATACTATATTGGCAGTGGTAAAAAAACGTGCTCTCTCAGACGAGACTTCCGTCTTGGAATTAAGTCGTATCAGCACTGCGCAATTTTTCAATACGGCAACTTTACAAAGAAACACGTTTTACATACTAAAGCCGTATCGTCAAATTGCGCAGTGCTAATAGATGAAATTCCAAAGCAAACAGTCTAGTCAAAAATAGCGTGCTTTAAACCACTGCCAAGATAGTACGTTTTCTAATCGCCTGCCGAGGTAGCGAGTTCTTTGAAGCCGCCGTTGAGGTAGCGTGGTTTTAAGCCACCGCCGAGATAGCGTGATCTTCCATAATTTAAAAAAAAATTAAACATATACTTATATGAATTCTTGAACTCGAATTAAAAAAACCTCTTCATTCCAAGTTGGATCAATTGGCGTTTTTTTTTCAAATCAAAATAGTCATCAGAATAATTTTTCGATTGCAGAATATGTTGCATTGCGCGAACTTCCTCTGTCGAAACCTTGTCATCTTTTCTTAGTCGAAAAATTTTTCTATATATCTATTCTGCTGTCACAAGAGAGCATTTATAGTACGGACATTTTCCTGGAATTTCCGGTACATCTTGGAGATAACTGGGAAAAAAGAAATTTTTTATTTTAAAATTTTTTCCATCAAAAAGAGCATAAGGGATTTTTTGAAGCGTCAAAAAAGCGTGTCCCGAACAAAGATTTGCACACACTGTGTCAAAATAGTACATTGCGATACTAGTGCGAGAATGTGATATTAGCCTTGTGTGAACGTTCGTTCACGAGCAAAACACACAATCCTGAAATCACATTCAGGCACACGTGTTGAACCGTATTCTTTTTGACACGATGTGTGCAAAGCTCGGCGGTGGCTAAAAAACCACGCTACCTCAGCGGTGGCTTAAAAAGCTCGCTACCTCGGCTGCCAATTCAAAAACGAACTATCTTGACAGTGCTTCATAACACGCTATTTTAGACGAGACTGTCTTTTTTCGAATTTAGTATTAGCACTGCAAAATTTGACGATACGGCTTTGATAGTGCGTAAAACGTGATTCCTTTTAAAATTGCCCAATTGAAAAATTGCGCAGTGCTGATATTTAGCATGCGCTCTTTTGTCAAAACGTGTGAAAAATCGTTTTTCAATGGGCACACTATCTAAATCACCATAATAAATGTTTTAATAAAATGTACTCACTGGATAACGTACAAAGCTAAAGCTCTGTGACCGGCTATAATTTCCAGAGATGAAGTACGAAAATGCTCGACTCCGGCAAACATTGCAAAAAAAGTTGAAAGACAGGCCATTGCAGAGACACAATAGGAATGACGAAGTCCAAGCCCTAGCCTCGTAATTTTTTCCTGGACTGATCTCAACACCACATTCTCGTCAGTCACTTCTAGATTCTCTTTCAAAAACTGAATAAGCTTTCGAAGACGGTCAAGATTTTTCATAAAATAAGCGCCATCTAAATTAGCCTCGACCGGCATTTTAATGTTCGTACGAGTTGAGTCTCTCTCCCTCTCTCCCCCTCTCCCCCTCTCTCCCTCTTCCTCTCCCTCTCCCTCTCCCTCTCGCTCTCCCACTCTCTCCCTCTCCCCATCTCTCCCTCCCCCCCTCCCTCTCCATCTCTCCCTTTCCCTCTCCTCCCCCCTCTCTCTCTCTCTCTCTTTCACAGATACATGTTACTTGTACACATGGACACTTCTAAGTGATCGACGCCATCAGGTCATCATTCTCTTATGAGTATACTATTTCGCGGTATCTGTTATTAATATCTAAAATTTCGCAAAACAGTAAAAAATATTTTAAATTTAAGAATATATCTTTATTTGATTGATATTCTTTCTAAAAAGCATAAATATTATTTCAAGCAACAAAAATTACAACGTATTCTATATAAGTTGAAGTCAGAAAATAATAATATCGATTCACAAACTAAATTAATTACAATCCAAACAATGAATTTATTTTATCACTTTTTAAACAGAGGATAATAAAAATCGATTTGTAATATGACGCGCATGACGACCAATCACGTTATCCTATTAAATGCTACACTTTAACAAAGGCCATCACTTTAAGAGGGAAATTTTATTAAAATTTTATGTAGTTATGTTACATAACATTCAACTAAAGTTGAGATCATCTGCTAGTATGTGCATGATTCGGTGTATATACTGTTCAATTAATTTTACGGCATTCTCCACAGTATAAAAAAAACGTCTGCGTCTCGGGACGCCCGGCAGAAGTAATAACTTAAATAGATTTAAGTAGGAAGTATTTAAAATTAAAGGTATATATCGTAAAGACATAAATTATTATTCTAAATAATATATGATAATGTTTTAAATGATTATAAATCAATAATAATACAAATTATTTTAAATAGTTATATATTTGTTGAAAAAATTATTCACAAAAATCAATATAAAATATAATTGTCAAGCACGATATTCAACATTCTTGAATAGTTACAGATGTCTCGGTTGTATTAACATTTTCATTATCTAATCCTACAAAAGTAACAATTGGTTTATGGTAACTGTAATATGAAACGAAATTTTTACACTCAATATTTTCTAAAAATCTTGCAAAAGCTGCATCTAGAGTAGTTACATGACTAGTAGTAGCTTCTTCTGCATTATTAATCGTTTTTAATTTTAATTTTGAATTAAAAAATAATACTAAATTTTTTGCTCTGTCAGAAGCAAAATTAATATTGAAATCTCCACTAAGAATTAATGGCAGTTTATGATGATTTTTTCCAAGTACAGTAGAACCTTCGAGTGTGTATTTTAAAAGTTGTGAATGAATAAATTCAATAATACTTCAAATACTGTTGTTTGGAGAAATATATATAGTTACTATAATAATTTCTTTTTTGTTTTCATTAAGGCATCGTGCTATGCACATTTCACCAATATCATTATCTGTTGAAAAATTTAAACCTCTAGCATTATATATGTCCAAAGACATATTCGGAGTTATAATATTGACATTATCATTCAAATTTTGATACATTGCTACGCCCCCTGATCTTACGTTATTGCGTTGTAATTGTATGATGCGTTTAAAAGATGGAATTATCGCAGTTTCATTATTTTTCATCCACGTTTCACATAAGAGAAGAACATTGCATCGTTGAGAGACGGAATCAATGATATCCAGACTGTGAGCATTAAGGCTTTGACAATTAATAGTAAAAAGTGTAAGTCCTTTCTTGTTTGAAATAAAATCAATGATGCTTTGATCAATAGTTAACAATGTATTAAGAGCTAATCTTCGAAATTCTTCTTGTAATGGTGCTAGTGACATATCGTTTCTTTTACCATGATAGAAAGTAAAATCATTGTTTGGCGTTACAATAAAAAGACCCTCGATTTTAGTTACTCTTGATAATGCAACGTAAAGTAATTGCTGAGGATGTGTTTTTTCATACTCGTAGACTATTTCATTAAAAGTTCCTCCTTGAGACTTATGAATTGTCATTGCACAAGCTGACACTAGTGGGAAATGATTTCTTTTTGCTATTATGGTTTTATTATTGTTCAAATAAATAGTTTGTTTTTCGATCTATTGGCACAGCTTGTGGATGAATATTTTATTTAGTGATGTGAGCAGCCGCTATTTGTCTTATTTTTTGTCCGGTTTTTGTTGAATCTTCAAAGTGCAACCAAATACGCGTAATTTGATCTTTATCGTTTTTTTCAATGTAAACTAATTTTCCTACAGCACCGTTCGCAAACTCTACTACGTCAATATTCGTTGTGATTATATAAAATTTATTTAAAACAAATACGATTTCATATGGCAGACCACCTGTATCGATAACCGACATCTTGTAAAATTTTTGTTTTACAAATGTTTCTTGTTATTTATTAGTACATCCGATGAAAACAGCTGTTGTAATTTAAATTGTTTTATCCTGTACTTGTTGTAAGATGAAATTTTTGTAATCACTGACTGATTTATTTGAATAGAATAATCTTATTCCATGAGAGCATAATTGGTCAGCCTGATTTTTTGTAAAAAATCTTGATGTTATGAGAGACATTTCATTTTCGTGTAATGCTTTTCCGTTTCCAATTTTTGTTTATCACGATGAAAACATTTCATTAGCTTGACGCATTACTTGCGTCAATTGGTAAAATTTTAATCCCCGCCATAATATAGGTCCAATCATTCTTTGTTTTTGCTGCTTAAAAATTGACGTTGCTCGTACAGGCGGCAATTGTCGCAAATCACCGATCAAAATGACATCTAAACCTTCAAAATTGGTTTGAAAGTTTCCAGTTATTTGTTTTAATCTAGAATCAACGTGCGTATTTCTGCTCCAATCAGGCTAATTTCATCAATAATCAGAACCTTTACATATTTAAACAGTGTTCTATATTGTTGTGCTACCTGAATGGACAGAGGGAGAAGTTTTGAAAGTGATATTTTTAAAGCTGTATGAACAGTTGTTCCATCTATTGCTACAGAAGCTTTTCCAGTGGATGCACAAGCTGTATATCCATTGCAATATCCATCAGCATTGGTGTATCTGTTATATATTTCCATGATTAATTTAATAACAAATGTTTTGCCACATCCAGCTGGTCCAGTAAAGAAAATTTGTAATGAAGATGAATTATCTGATAATAAATGTGATATTATACGTTGAAGTAGACTTTTTTGTTTTTCGTTTGCACATCTCATTAATGTGCAGAAATTTTCATGTTCCATGATATTATCTTTTTTTTAGCAATTGATCCGAGCTTGTTCAATATGACTAAATGTAAATCCATATTCATTTCTGCATGTGGATTATTATAGTGTTTCTGTAGGATTAGCTTCTGGAAACCTATGAGCTATGTCTCCCACTTCGTCCTCATCATCAAGTTCTTCATTATCTCTGCAGAACTGTTTACAAATACCTATTGTTTTAACAATATCTAAATTTGATTCAAATTCGTTTCTCCTGTTCAGAATTAAATCAACATTTTCATCATATATATTGAAACGGGGGAATTTTTAGGGAAAATGCAGGAAACCGTCCCGAAGCTGCTATCCCTCGATGCGGCGGAGAATCCTGTCGACGCCGGTGGAAAGCTCCCGTTGCACAACGCGACACTTATCTCGTGCCGCTTCCCGAACCTCGTGTTCACTCGTGCATCACCACCCGCACTCCCTTGTGCGGGGCCAGCTGCTCAGTATCTGCGTTGCAACCACGCCTTGCAACGCTCGCGGAGGCGGTGGTGTTCGCGGACATGATATAGGGAACGGAATAGAGAAAAACTCGGAAAATAAACCAGCTCCCGAGTACTCAAATAAATTAAATGTATTGTGTGGCAAAACGTGATTCTACACAATTGAGCGCCGATTGGCAACAAGATCGCATCAGCGTGGAGAGTATCGTACGAGTCGCGCGCGTAGAAGGCCGCTCGGTGCCGCTGCACCGAGTCGCAAAGCTATGGCCACTGCCCCGGCAGCTATTACAAAATTACGCAAAAGGGCACTGCCCTTACTTACGGTAATCGCCGTTCTCGGTAGGTGCGCACCACACACAGCACACACGCACGACGTCCTCTCGTCCAGGTGCCGTATGAAATATTTGTGAATAGAATTTATGAAATTTGATTTTTGTAAATAAACGATTAAGAAATAAATAATCGCACATATTTGCTGTATGAATGTCGTGCACTTTCTTCTTCTCGTAATTCTATGCACAAATATTTCATATTTATTTACACGCGAATATATCCATTATAAATATAATAAAGTGTATAAAATTATAAATGTAATTCATTATTTTTATCTTATCATTTGACTTAGGCGAGGTACTTGGGAGAAGCACGCTCGTCAATGAGGAATCGAGGGAGCGGGATCGTCGAAAAAAAACACTTCGGCTGAACACGATAGATGCGGCGGTAGAGAAATCGACCGAATTCGTAGTGCGCGTCACGAAGCTTATCCTTGAAACCTGCATGCACGTCTGGGTGAAGTCTCTCCCGTCACCGCTCCACTGTGCATAGCACGAGCAGAGACAGACGCCCCATATGCACTGGCTAAATGCTGAACATTCGCCTTGAGCGAGGGTAAGCGGAGGTGCTCTGTTTGCCTTAGCGACGAGCGTTGCTTCCTGGCGAGAGTCGAGAGTTCGTCGAGAGGATGTTTGTGCATGTTCGAGGAGAGCCGATCCGAACGTACTGACCGTATTTTACGAATGCTTATTGCTGCTAATTTTTCAAATAATTGTACATATTAAATCGTATTCAAGTAGAAAAGTAAGAATGCACTAAACAGTTACAAAAATTTTGCCAGAAAATAGCGAAAAGTAGGCGCATTATCAGAAGATAACCTCACTTTTTCTACTTTTTCGCTATTTTCTTTTGATTTAAGTCGTAAAC
>UCOJ01002396.1:0-12245 GCA_900474305.1 Cecidostiba fungosa
TTACAATACTGAGCGTTCATCTTAATAAATACTCCATGCACGGGAACGCTGCTTCCCTGTGCTGAGCACGGCGTTTTACCGTGCTCGTTCACGGGCTTTCGGCGTGCTCGTTGATGCGCAGCCAAAAAAGACAATTATATGATTTTCATATCAATAAAATGAGATGAAAAAAATATTTAATTTTCAAGGAAAAGCAATACTAGAAATAAGAATATACCTCTGCCAAAAATTGATAAAACTGTAAGGAAAAAAACAGCTATTCCGTATTTATTCAACTCGTTAACTAACGATCTCAAAACATTAACATATAGCAAAATCACAATGAAGAAAAAACTAAAAAGTTTTATAAGAGTAAATATTGTTTAGTAAAAAGAAGAGTAAACTATATCACATGTTACTTAACTGTCATTTGCGTGGATATTTATAAAAGTTGAAAAGATACTATATTTTAGTTTTTAATTTAGTTTTAATTCTCTAGTTTTTAATTTTTTTTGTACCATCCCTATGTACAAGTCTGTTTGTCTCTATAGGATGGCTTTCTAAGTATATGGTAATAATAAATAAATACAGTGAAAATTTTAGGAACTTTATTTTAAAATAATATTAGGTTTAATACAATATCAGTAAAAAAAAATACTTAAATTTATTTACAACCGGTCTCTAGTCGCAATTAAAAATGATTCGTTTTTGTAAGCTAGCAGACAGGGTGTTCGTAGTGCTAATAAATTATAAGAAGTCGTGTATTGGATACTCTTATCGAAGATTACAATGTAAGCAAAATAATGAAAATCGAACCCGATAACTTGATAAGGTTTATATCGAAAATAAGTTAAATTATTTTTTAAATAAATATTTTCGATTTCACCAAACGGGGGGAAATTTTCTCCAATTTTAGGAATAATTACTGTCCCAGTTTTGTAGGTAAATTCATTAATCGTTACAGTAGATAAGTACTTAGTACTGCTAATAAAGTTTGACAAAGGATCATCTACATAATTTTCTTCATTATAGTCATTAGTAATACACATCGCCTGGTAATTTGAAAATGCAAAATACATCAGCCCTAATTGGTACCGCGTTACAATTGTTTTTAAGGTATTTTTTCTTAATGAAGTAGCTTGAAAAATCTCTTTTAACTGGCGGTGTTTGGATTCGAATCTCATAGTCGAAATTTTCATGACTGGTCCATTCTGTTTGATCAGCCGGATGTAATGAATTAAAATGTGGTATTTCGACTTCAATACATTAAATAATAACTATCATTGTAACTTATTTCTAAAAGTTTAAACAAATTTCTGTTCAAAAATTTAGATGTCCAGATCCAAAAGAATAAAAATGGCATGAGAACTGACTTGAATCGATCACATATATAAGACTGGCTCTCTCAGATTGAATTAAAAATAATTATAAAATGCACTTCTCATACTGAAGTGGCAGCTCACTTGTACACGTAGACACCATATATTTATACTTTTTACTCAAATTAATACTGATTTCACATATAACTTTAATTAAAGATGCCGTGCTTACCGACATCTCAAAGCGTTTTGAGGCTATGTGTCCAACACTTGATATGCTCTTGCCGGGTTTGCAGCAAGAATCGCTGGAGATTTCAGCGTGGTTTGTCGCGAATAGTTCTACTTATATTCTAGGCTACCGACTGGAACTTATCGGCAATTTTTTACCAGGGTAGGGTGGTAGGGTTATATTTATCTTTAACGAAATTTCTTATGAGAGTCAGAATGAATTGAACGTCCGATCTTGATAATCTAAGATTACTATATAAATAGGCAACTTATTTCAAGAATGTCAGCTTCAAAATTCATTTTTTACAATAATTTTTGGTACAAGCAATATCTATTTGGTACAAGTATATCCCGATCACTTTTCGTTTTTAAGTTATTTAACAAAAACGCAATTTTTTATCAGAAATTTTTTAATTATTTTTACCACGTCAAGCTGCCGAATCTTTTATTGTATTTAATATTTTACTTTGAAATTTTTATGCAACATTCTTCAATTAAATATATTCTTTGAGTATTCAAATGTATACAAAGTTTTAAAAACATTTCCGGGCCGTATAATGAATTTTTGAAAAAAAAAAATATTTAAAAAATTTCAATGTATCAATTGAATGAACAAAGTTGAGTTACGTTTTCTCGAATTCAGATAACTTGGGGGTTGTCACGTTGACGGTCGGCAGGGCAGAGCACCGAGCGGAGCATTTTCGAAATTTTGAAATCGCTATTACTTTTGTTAGACAATCGCTAGATGCCTGAAAATTTTTTAGAAAACTTTCTCGATTCGAGAAGAACAACTTTCTCGCTATATAAGTTATCTCAATTCGAGAAAACATAACTCAACTTTGTTCATTGAATCGATACATTGAAATTTTTTAAATATTTTTTTTCAAAAATTCATTATACGGCCCGGAAATGTTTTTAAAACATTGTTAACCTTCGAATACTCGAAGAATATATTGAAGAATGTTGCATAAAAATTTCGAAGTAAAAAATTAAATACAACAAAAGATTGGGCAGCTTGACGTGGTAAAAGTAATTAAAAGTATTCTGATAAAAAATTGCGTTTTTGTTAAATAACTTAAAAACGAAAACTGATCGGGATATACTTTAAATACAAACAAGATGCGCTATTGAATTATCTACAAGACTCAATAGTCAAATTCCGAATTCGAACGATGTTCCGAAAATTCTAGTGTGAGAGGGGCTTCGGGCTGTTTTCGAGCGCTAAGGCCCTTCTATTATCCGGCCGCTCAATTACTTATTATATAGCTAAGATTATAACTAAAATCACCTTTTCTTTATGTATGTAACTATATTTGTTTAGAATTCACAACCTCAGCAATATATAAATATATTATAGTTTAAAACAGTTTAGTACAATTAATTTTCTTTAGTTACTGGTATCTTATTAAGTTCTACACTCAACTCAGTGATTATTTTTGCAGCTACAGTTTTTCTTTTTTGCTCCAGATCATACACACATCGCTGGTAGAAAGACCATATATGTGCGCATGTGAAAGGATATACTCTACTCTAAGAGAAAAAAAACAACGTAAAACAGCAATCTATAGCATCGTGAGCAGCTTTAAACGAATAAATGATTTCATTTAATACAACGTGATAACATGTCACGTTCTCGATGGAAACGCAAAATACGACGCACGGTTGTAAATTCAATTTACAACTAATGTGGAATTTTTTAGTCTTTTTAACTAAGTTCGATAACTGTTCATGGCTCTACAATAATATTAAATATAAATGAATGCGATATTGACACATTAAAAAAGGACGATTTAAAAATTGTTAAAAGAAAATTAATAATTTACCTTGATATGAGAAATATAAGATCGTACAATATCATTTCCATTTGGTTTCCATTCAGTTACGTTTGCTTTGGGTCTGATAGAGTATTTTAACAAGCATGATCGAAAAAAGTAGATAAGCTAGACAATATACTTTAAATTTAAAAATGCATATTAATAGAAAATATTTATTTTGATTGAAGCTTGATACGTTTTATATTGTTAAATAAACATACGATTGTCTAAATTATTTGCGTAGGAGATAAAAATATTCGTTAGATCTGTATAATCCGTTTCAATAAAGTCAACGTAATCTTCTATCCTTGAATATTTAACAGTATCTCGGCTTTCGTTATTTGATGTATTTTTTCTTTTTCTTTAAGGACCAGTTGAATTAATCTTATTGTTTTCTGATTCTGCATATAAAAATATTTTCCGCGTGATAACTGACCAATCAGGAATGACTCTATCTGATCTTACTTTAGTATTAAAATTTATATAACAAAAAATGTACAATGAACAGTCTAAAAATCAATAAATATTTTAAAAAAATAAAGTACCAAGGTAGGCCCTAAAGATGTTTTCAGAATCTTGAATGTATTCCTTATCAGCAGCAGTTTTAAATGTGCAATCAGTTCCATGCCTTAGATAGAATTGTGCAACTTAAAAGCTTACCTTTTGCAGATCTTGAGCTGTTTCTTTTAATCTTTAGTAAGCCCAAGTCTCGATATAAAATTGTTCGGAATTTCAAGTACTTGTTCAATAATAAGCCTACTGTGTTCTGCTTTGTACGATTAGCACGATCGTATATTATTCGAGAAGGTTGATAATACAATGGAGTTTTCTCTGTTGGAAACAGATTATAGACTGGCATAATTCTTCAAACTGTTTGCAGCATAAACTGAAAATATGCCAATTTTTAAAATATATATTATGTATATGATCACATATATTTTCTATAGTCTGCACAAAACAAATAAAGAAGGTTCAGATGAAAAGGTTATGAAAAAATACTAAAATATTTAAAATTGCATGCATTAAAAAAATGTTTTCCCATTAGAATTTAGAATGTAGAATACGCATGTAAAAATACATTTATCCTGTAGCCTAACTATTAATAATAAACAGCAGATTTTCAAGATAACAATCAAGATATATAGAATAAAATTTTAAATCTCCAACCTTCTTATTATATTTTATACTTTGCTAGTATTATGCTATGATAATTATGAGAATGCAATATTACGAGTAAGGAGTCTCACTATTCAAAGTTTCTTTCATTTTGTTAGAAATTATTATTTGGCATAATATCTTTTTCTGGGAAAGATCATTAATTCTGGCCTTCGAATACATTTTGCACTCTGTATGACATATATAAAAAAAAGTTCAATGCTTTTCACACTGGGCCTGTGTAAAACAAATGGCTGAATTTAAACACAATAATATTATTTCATCTACAACTAACTAACCTATACTGATTGGCATGCCTATTATATGATGAATATTCCATATCACTCTTGTATTATTTTTCATTGTCTCATAAATACTAGATAGAGTGGACGAAACTTTCTAATTAAGTTCAAAAGATCCATGCAAAATAAAAAAGCTTTTACTTCGTGCATTTACTCTCGCTTTTCGTGTAATTAAATTAAAATTTACCCTAAAATAGAGGAACTAAGTACTCGCAATTCCACAATTTCATGAGTTGTTGCACAAACTCGTCTGCCATAACCTCTTGATATAAACTTCTTGATGATCGTGATGATGATACAAACACGATGATCGTGAAATACTGCAGTGCTGTTCACTTGGCAGTACTAGTCCGGCACGCTGCCGCAAGAGGACGTTATAGAGAGCACGGCGTTTCGAGGTGAAAACTTTTTTCTGTATAGCATATGCAGTCCATTTTTGCAACGTGTAGTTAGCGTCCGAGAGTAACGAGTGTTACAGGGCGGGGGCTCCAAGTGATCGATCCCTACGTTACTCGTACGAATAGGAGTCGAGAGCGGGTTAGGGATCCCTCTTTGCCAGCCGTCCTTGAACGCATGACGGTGACCAATATGAGTCGGTCCTACGTAAAATAGTTGGTGGCCTTGAAAAGGACCGGTTGTGATCGTTGTGTCAGAAAGCGTGAAAGAGGGAGGAGGGCGTAGTAGCACGCAGCGTTACCGAAACACGCTGGTGTTCGCGTTCGAGAGATGACTAGAGAGAGCTCGAGGCCCCTTAGTACGACTTCCTAGTATGCGCTGTCACCAGGTAGTCGATTCCTAGGACCTTCGAGATCTTTAGTCGTCAAGCACCAGGCGTGTTTGGCTCGCGAATCGCGAGGACACTGGAGCTGAGAGATCCCAGGATGCGGATGTCGGAGCGTCTAGGAGTCATCATTTGAGCTTTCATCTGAACTGCTCTCATCTGAACTGTCCTCAGGAAGTATTTGATTCTTCTGCAATTCTTCTAATATTTTTTCACGTTCTTCAGCCAGTCTACGCTTTTCTTCCCAGTAGCGTTTCTGATGATTCCGTTCCACAACTTGACGCCATAAGGAGTAGTTACGTACTTGAAACATGTCGAATAGAGATCTTGACAACTGAGGCACTTGAGATCAACTGAATAAACGCTTAGTCTGGGACCCTTTATATATGCCATGGACGTTCTGCGCCGACGAATGATCCTGTACTGTACCAGATGCGCATCTCTTTGAGGTCCGCGCTTGGTTCGTTCGTATAAGCAATGAGCAGAGCTGAAAAGTGACCGGGTCACAAACAATTGACGGTCCACGGACGGTCGACAAACCGTCCGCGAACAACTACTTTTTGTGATCGCCCGAGGTGTCGTCACATGTCATACGAAAGTAAACTGCAGAAAATTCTAAGCAATATGTACAAAAACACGCTTTTTTCACTCTTTCGGCAATAAGACCGTCAATTTTGTCACAAGACCGTCTTTTTATAGGTCAATTGACCAATCGCACCTCTGACAATAAGATATGCTGAATAGGATATACTTATTAGGTCACGTATGCAAAGTTTCTTGCATTTTTATCCCCTTTGTATATGATAAACAGCTATATTTCAAAAATTAGATTGCTATATTTTTTTTTATTTAAGCTTTTTTAAACTTTATGAAATATGAAAGTACGGTTAATTCCCGGTACGGATAGTTTTGGGTTTCCAGCAACAGATGTCGCCACTTTAAGTCCGATATCTGGTGTATACCCTTAAGGACGAAACTCAAAGGTTCAGTGTTTACACTTAATTATCTCTCTATATTATAAAAACCTCACTGCCGCCGCCGCCGCACAGTGATGCCGAATACGAAAAAAGTGGCTGAAATTCTGACTTCCCTCGACAATGGCGTGAAAAAAAAGTTTAAACGGTAAAAATGTGGCCATATATTTATAAATATCGCTGGCGATTATACCGAGTGAAACGGATCCTAAAAATACATTATGTAACGAACATTTTTTACCGTTTAAACTTTATTTTTCACGACATTTTCGAGGGAAGCCAGAATTTCTTTTTTCGTATTCGGCAACACTGTGCGCCGCCGCCGCGTTAAGAATACAGAAAATTCACTCTGTATGTCGTCACCCTGTATATAGTCACCCTGTGTATCGTCACCCTGTATATTATCACCTTGTATATATTCACCCTGTATATGGTCACCCTGTATATGGTCATCCTGTATATGGTCACCCTGTTAATGATCACTTTGCTATAACCTAACGCTTGATTTTATTTTAAAATCAAAATATAAAATTGATTATTTTTTAATTATAGCATAGAAAATTCATAACATTTCTTTAGTAATATTTTTCGAAACTTTCCAGGGTAGGCTTATCACACCTACGCATTTTCTCAAACCCTGCGTCGTAAGCAAGATTCCCATCCGATTCGAAAAAATCGGATCAGGATGATGGGATTCAAACCCAGGACCCCTCGAGTGGGAGGCATCAGGTTATTTACCACGGAATCATCGCCGCTCTATAACCTAGCTTAATAGCAGGGCAAACTTCCTTACAATTTTCTCCATATCGAATACATGGACATCATCTTCGAAAGTTCCGAATAACGGCGAACTCATCGACATCAAGCGTGTACTGGCACTATCTGGATCCAACTTGCAAAGCAAACTTCAAAATAGTTTTCCCCGTATCGAACACCTGGGCATCATCTCCGAGAGTTCCGGATGACTGTCTCATTATTTACTAGTAAAAGTGATCCATACATCCAAAAAGCCATGGAGCATAGACCTAGATACAGTTTTTTTCTGTACTAAAGATTTGGACATCGTCTTCGAGAGTCTCGGGTAAATTGCACGTTGTCAGACATCCAGAGCTTAGCAGCACATCTCCTGGGACATCATTTTCCTTGCTCGAGTCATATTTTACGCACATTTCTCAAATCGTAGACAATTCAAAAATAGTTTAAGTTAGCAATTATGTCTAAAACGCCTATGTATACACGCAAGCGAATACGGTTAATGATCTAGCTTCCGAGGTGTACTATTGTACATATACGTATGTATATAATGTATCCACATTTGAAGTGAACGACTCGCAACACATTCTTATTCTCGATTCACTTTATACTCAACAAAAAGGGCCCTTTAATGCACTTTGTACAGAAAATACGGTGTACAACAAGGGGCGAATCGGTTTTCCTAGACTCGAACGAGGACGATCACTTTTGTCCACCTCAAGCACCTTCGGCGTCCTCGACTCTTTCCTGTTCACTCATCATGCTTGCTTGGAAAAGCCAATTTTTGCCGCTAGATGTACAATGTACTCTTAAACTGCTGTTGATACATTATGCAATTTGCACGTTTCTAAAGAATAAAACTTTACAACATTTATTATCTTTAACGCGCACGATACTACTCATTTTCACATAACGACAATGTTTTACCAGCATTTTACTTTTGATTATTTTTTATTATTATGCATCGTTAAATCTATTTTAAATGCCAGTACTATACGGCAAATAAAAAACAGTAATTTCATTACTCGAACACAGTAGTAAACCTTCTAATCAATGTTATGAACTCACATGGATCGATATAAAATGTTCGGATATGTCAGAAACTGTACTCTACTCTTGGCTCCATTCGAGATATTGAAAGGCATAAATTTTTTATTGTCAAACTAGCAATGGACCGATAATAATGCGACATATATAAATGCTAATTAAATACGAACGATTAATTTTTTATTGAACTTTAACGTTCGATCGTAAAGCAATGGCTTTATATATCAAGCGGAAAAACAGAGCAGATGTTTTACTCTTATGGAAATAGGTCCTTGAGGAATCATGATGGGTTCTTCGATAAAACTCTTGGCTGTAGTGAGTTTTCATTTCATCAGTTATTTCCTTGGAATTTCATTTTTTTATAAAGTCTGTTGGTTATATTACTGATTTCATTTATATATATTTATAGCTGTTAACTGTACTATTGACTTGCAACAGTACAAGCGCTGTTGAATTGACAGAGATTGTGCAAACGATTGCAGACTCGTTGAAGAATATCGAAGATATTCTTCGACGTTTTTTGAAAGACGGGGAAGATACTTCACAAAAGGAGCTTGAGGTATGATATCTAAAAATCTGCTACTATTATATATCAAGTTTAAAATTCTACAGTACATATTTCAAATTTAAACTTGTATAATTTGCTAAAAAGTTATAAATGAAAAGTCAACTTATTATGGAAAGATATTTTTGCTATTATTATACAGCGAGTCCACGAGAGTACAAGATCCATCGATAACGAATTAACTCAAGCTTCTGATCAAAATACGGAACCACCTCCAGAATTGACTCAAGATTCTGAATCTTCTGATAAAGATCGTCAGGACGTTCCACCACTGCAACAAACAGAAGTTTCTCCTAGTCCTGATTTACTAGATGAGAGGAATCCTACTATTGAAAACAGCAGACGAAGCTTCAGAGTTCCAAGTCGCAAAAGGAAATCTATTAGAAATGTACAGGATGAACTTCGAAAACGAAGGAGAAACAGGAATAAGGTCCAGAGAGTCACTCATGCGGAACACGTGCCTTCACTGCGTTCGAAAATTAGGAGTGACAAACGAGGCTACGATTCATTGTAAACTTATCTATTAAAATTAAGAAAATTGTGTCGTTGGTCTTTATGTAAAATTAAAGTTAAGAAATATGATAATTTCCAACTTTTCTGTATTGTTTCCTAAAAGTTGAACAAAAGCATAACAAAGTATAATCAGCCCACTGAACTAACCCATCACATAAATAAGAGCGAAAAAAGGGGCGAGTCAGAGTATCGCGGAAATGGCGAAAAATCTCCATATCTCGCTGAGAGAAGAGGAAAAGCCGCGAATATTTATGCGCATCGCGACAGCCAATTAAGTGGCTCCGCATAACCGAATATTGTCGTTAGCCCTGGTTCATAATTCATCCACAAGTGTCTTTGTGTAGGCGATGTGATACAGCCTCTGCGTCGTTATTTACGTGGCTATGTTTATGCGAATTTCGGTCTAATCAATAGCCGATACGCGTGGCGGAAATAGATCGAAGATGAAAAATTATTGCTGCAGAGTGCCAAAAGGAAACTTTTCTTTCATTCATTATTGGAATGAAAGAATGTTTAATTAAAATATGGACATTTTATCCTTCAATCATGGATTAAGGAATAAAATATTTAAATATATATGTTATTCAAATTTAAAAATCCAACTTCAATATTGATTTCAAGACACATAACTTTTTCATAGCCAAAATAGTGCTAGCCTTAATCGACCGAGTCATAAAAAAAGATTTAACGATGAATGAAGCAACGGAATAGCCAGTCATGACGTCGAAGCGAATGAGCTTTCGAGCATTCGCGCGAAAGGACCAAAAATACAAAGAGCGCGAGAAGTCAGTCTCCCGAATCGAATTAGAAGCTCAAGCGCGTCGATTTTCCACGCACGAATTATTCAGCAGTCGAGCTTACAAGCGGGTCAAAACGCTGAAATCGCAGTCTACTGCCGGCTTATCGCGGTCGCGTGAATTTTCAGCTATAAGTATACTTGGATGGAGAATACACGTTATATGTATCGAAAATGAGCTTAAAGGGTGCAGTTATGTGTACGTGAAACAGTGTTAATTGCAGTATGACTGAAATCGAACTATAATTTATCAACTCGAAATATATTTACTTGAATTAATCATCACAAATGGGATAGAGTAGTATGTACATACTGAAATACGGGATGAGTGAATGATTGATATGAAAACTGGTATGATTGTTTAGAGCGTGAAAATACATGTTCAGTGTATATATATTTTCTAAGAACAACCTAATATTGATGCACGAATTTCAGTGATGTGTTCAGAGTGAGAAAATTTATGATCAGAGTATACACGTTATACCAATGTAAATTTATACCAAATTGAATAATATATTATTAATCACATCCACAATAATTTGTTGAAAACGAATATCCGATTTCTAATTAACAATATATAACTCAATCGCCGTTCGTAGATTACTCCGAAATCGAACTCCTGAGCTTCCTTGTTAGTGAACACATACAAATTCAGCAGATAATATGTTCGAAGTATTTTTTATATCCTCCACATCCGTCTCGAAACCGACACGTCAGCTCATAAAAGAAAATTTATCCTCCCAAATGGTAAACCATAAAATGTACGAAAAAGCGGAAGGCTTTTCCTCCCCTTTTATCTCCGTCGTACGTATCCATTCCATTCAATGAGAGCATCCAACTCCATATAACCCCCAGACTAGCGTGTGTGTGTATAGTATATATAGATAAATCGGTCGACCCCAATTTGACTGACTTTCGTTATCTCTCTTTCAGGGTGATAGTGTTGGGCGTCCTCCTGGGCATCCTAGAATGGGACCGGAGCATACAGTGCGTTCTGCTGCTATGGGAGTACATACTCGGCTACCTGGCCATTTTTATATCTTCGATGGCCGTCGAGTTCTCCATGTGCATGTTGGCGACGCGAGGCAGTATACTCGACACTGCCGCTCGCGCGCCGATGCAGTATCTGCTCTACATACGTCTCTGTGAGTATACTAATCAATTATGGTAATTATAGTATTGTCCTTATGACGCATTGTTTGCATTGATTAATATTGATGCCTCGTCGTTAAGTTATCACTCTTTACGAGCGTTATTAGTTGTTTAGATGTTATCTTTGAATGACTGTATTAAAATTATCCAGGACAAATTTGGAGCGTCGACGGAATTTTGATAGTGCAGTGTGCATTGTAATTGTTTAAACCAGTTGCGGATATTTTCTGTTTGATGTACTTAAAAAGATACGGAACCAACAATGATGGTTATGAAATATTGATTTAATACTAATTTTACGTAACGTTTGCAGCACTATTTAGAAAATCCAAATTAAACAGAAGTTCCACAGAATTTGTAAATGTAAACTTTAATAACAGACGTGATATTATCTTTATATATTATAGTATAGCGAAAAATGCATAAGAAATTAATTCAAGGATTTTGACTATATGTTGTGCAATATTTGAGTTAACCAATACACCATATATCTATTGTATATTTCAGAAATTAAGGACCGTTAAAATGAAGTATGAGGTTTCGTGTAATCGTTTGGCACCGTAAAGCGATTCTCGTAGCGTTGTTGAAATTAATGGTCCAGAGGTTGATAGCCTCCTTATTAGTTGTAGTCGTATAATAGTTTACAACGGGCCCATCTGATTTGATAAGACATTGCGGAGCTTATAATATAGTCAATCTCGTATAACATTATTGATCTACTTTGGGAAACGGCTAATCAACTCATCTGGGTTTATCAAAAATTCTCTGAATATTAAAAACCCTATTTTATAATCAAGTGGCGCGGTAGCGCCACGAAGGCGAGTTTGAGAAGCAGACGAACCTGCGGCGCCGCGACACTATTTACTT
>UCOJ01002397.1:0-12276 GCA_900474305.1 Cecidostiba fungosa
GACCTCTCTAGGTCGACTCTGAGAGAGAGTCTGGACGAGGGAGGGCCGCCCAACCCGGTGAAGGCTACAACACCCAGTTTTATAAACGGGAAAGTAAGGGAGACTCCGAGGAGTCTTTTATATAAGTATCTCTGGGGCCTATCCCAAAGAAAGATCGGTCCACTAAAGAGAGGCGCTCGGGTCACTCAGCGTCGATGATAGATGTCGGCCTCGGCTGAGGCTCTGATGAGTCCGCTCGAGTGCCGTTGTCCTGCTGCTCGGTATTGGCTCGATCTGGGTAGAGGCGTCGCTCCTTTGTTGCCTGGTGGCGACGCTCCTTTGTTGCCTGGCGGCGACGCTCCAAAATCCGCTCTCCGTGGACCTGGGCGAGGTAGAGTTGAGTCAGCTCCAGTTCAGCCCGTAGGTTGCTGCAAGATAGCCACGACAAGCGTAGCTGATGGATGAGGGAAAGGGGTAAAGAAATAATTACGCAAGTAATTAAAGGTAAGCAAAAATCAGATTTATTCAAGTAATCGAGTGTGGTACAAGTAGCCGAGACTCCGTGACTCTCTCTCTCTCTCTCTCCTTGACGTCAGATCAGGGGAGGGGAGGTCTACTCGGCCTGCGGCCCGACCCCCTTATAGGCCCTTCAGGTTGCTACATCTCTAGTAGATAGGCAAACTGGAGGCGTAGCCGTCTGGCGGCCGTGCGCGGTACTTGCGGCGCGGTAAGGCTTGCGGTGGTATTAGGCGGGTTGCGGGTTGTCATGGGCTTGCGCGAAAGAGCCTGTGGGTGGGGTATAACAACTTCAGTCTCAAACTGCGATGTTCGACCAGTATCCGAGTGACTCTCTATGTCTGATGTCTTTTTGGCTTTCGTGTTCTTTTTCTTCTTTTTGGTTAGTAATGCTTCTTGAGAGTGTACGGGAATATCACCGCCGTTGTCCCAATCGTACCATGTAATCGCCACATAACCTTTCCGCATAAGTATTGCTCGTAGTACCCTGTCTTTTAGCAGTTCCTTGTCTCCTTGCACACTGACTTTGTATTCTCGTAATTTTTGCTGGAGCTTGTCCAACTCTAATTTCCTAATCTTATGTGCTCGACATCGAACGTCTCTGTCAATCTTTAATTCATCCATAAGTTGTTGATCCGACTCCATATCCTCAGTCGAAATATCCAAGATCAGTTTCCGTGGCCGCTCTAATTTTACCTTTAACTTCTTTTCGATGATCTTCCTTCCAAATTCAATAAACTTGCCACAATATAAATTTTCTTGAATTTTTCCTCAGACCACAATACTAAAAATACTGGATTTCCTTATCTGTTATTGTATGTAGTGTAATTCTCTGTTGAATGGGATATTGTATACTGAATTATTTAGGAACAGCGGAGTGGTATTATAAATCTTCTTGTCTGACTACAACCTGATAATCTCTTGGGTAAATCTAAAAGAAATGCGGTAATCTCCAACTGTTCTAATATAATTCTCGTTGAAATGCACGAGTTTTACGAATATATAAGAATATAATATTATGGGCCCGCCCTTTTATTTCTCTACTGGCAACTAAGTGTAGGCAAGTGTGTGTGTTTTTTTTAATTTTTTTGTTGGGTTGGAACTTTACTATTTACTGTCACACCAAAATTTCCCTCAAACGTAATTTGACCAACTGGCACATCAAAATTTTCCTCAACCGTAATTTGAAAGTATTTTGTTTAAAATTTACTCACGGTAAAATTTTTGTTCAAAATTTTTTGAGAAATTTATTTTTGGCAAATTCAGAAAAAAATTTACTGTAATTTATTACGAGACGCACAGACTGTTAACCGTCTTGTTTAAATAAATTACACACAGAAAAGGGAAGAGACAAAAAACCACTGCCAAATAATCTTCTCAGTTATTGCCAGCAAGATAAATTTTTCCCACAAAATTTTAGTATTAAATGATACACGATTTTAATTAATTAACGGCAATCACCGATGCGCATGTGCTCTGCTGAATTTTCCCGAAAAATTCTACATTTGTTGGTAGACCAATACATGTAATAGAATAATTACAAACGAAAAATTTTACCTTTAATACCATAACCTTGGCGTGATTAATCTGGATACCAATTTATTTTTCCTCGAATTTTCTTGGCGAGTATACGTAGTCACGTTCTGGCAAAAGATTTATCACGAGGGCGAATGTAAATAATTTACCATAATTATTGAAACGATTTGCTTATCAATTTGAAAATTTCCCCGAAAAATGCTGCTCTCTGTGCGAGACCAATTTAACACGCTTACGTAATAAGCTTATGGCAATAGAAAAATTTTCGCAGGAATAAAAAATTTAAATCGCTCTCGATCGTTAGTTAGTAATAAAAAAAAAGTTTAAATCCAGTAATTCTCAATAAAAACTCAACACCGTTCAGTTAAAGAGAGATACAAAAAAATGTTGTAACTCGCAACAATTCACGACCACTGAGCGGGCGGGCTGAGAGGGTAACTCTCATCTCAATTCTGAGAGCCCCAGTTTTTACCTCGCCACGTGGCATTGGCTCGCACAACTCGCACGCCCGTTGCGTTTTTCGGCACCAATAAAAAAATGTTGACGCGAGCGGCGCAGGTAGTGACGACACAGTCAAACCTACGCAACCTGGTGGTCCGTTGGGAAGTCATCAGGAAGTCATGTGCGCCATGACATGCTTGCCGCGGCGGTTTATTGTGTGTGTGTGTATTTGTGTGTGCGCGAGAGAGAGAGAGAGAGAGAGAGAGAGAGAGAGAGAGAAAGAGAGAAAGATAGAGTGAGACCGCCCAGCCGTATACACGATAGCGGTGAACGAGGGGAGATGGAACGCGTACACGAGAGAGTCGAAGAGCGCGCGCGGCCGAGTAGAGAGAGATAGAATAGTAAGAGTAACGAGAGAGAGAGAGAGGAGAGAGATATTGATTGATTATTTATTTATTTTCCACCTTGGGGTAGGACCCCATCAGGTGCTAAAGATTTACATAAGAAATAGCAGTATAATTTATAAGGCACAGTGCAGTTCACAGTGAAATTCTCAATTTCATTACAAGATCAGGTGCAATTAACTTAGTCTATTCAGTATCGGTCCAAGAAATCAAATATAAGAAAAGCTATAAAAAAAAATAATAATAATTGAACGCTTCCGGAAGAACGCAAAAGAAAACTAGACTACTTACAGGCTAAGCTTAAATAACTACATAAGTGCTTATATTAAGAGAAATAATGTAAGGTAAGAAAAGAGGCGCAAGCTTAAACAATTAATCCTTCGTTGATCACCCTATTCACCCAATCGCTTCGATCTCTTTCAAGAAGTGTCGTACGCAGGGATCACTTGAAAGCACCAACTTGAGCAGGTGAAAAATCCACTTGATGCGCCGAATTTAGCAGTGATGAAGCCGAGACAACGAAGGACTGTTTAAGAGCCTCCGTTCTCGGGGTGGAATAAAGTAAGGCTTGTGGGGAATTTCGCTCAGAGCGTCGAACAGCGAGGTCGAGCGAAATACGAGAAAATCCGCTGGCAAGGTATATTGGATTTTCGAAGGCTAGGACATTGTAGGCAAGTGAACCTAAGAGGAATTTCCTACCCGTCATAACCGAAAGCCAACCAAGTTCGAGCCGGTAAGGAGTGACATGTGCTCGAAATGAAATATTACCGAAAACGAACCTAGTGCAGGCGTTCTACGCACGCTGCAGCTTAAGATTTCGCGTTACATCAAGATCATAGTAATCGGCGCAGGCACAGTAAAATCTGGGGAAGACCAGGCTTTCAATAAGATCTTTCCTTAAGTCTTTGGCGAGGGCGTGCTTACAGAACTTTAGCGCGTAAAGCGCGCCATATGCTTTGCGCAAAACGTGCTTAGTATGAAGCTGCCAATCAAGGGAGGAAGTAATCCAGACACCCAGATTACACGCTTCGGGAACGAATTCGAGTGGCTCGCCGCCAACAGTGATTTTGGGTAAATCATTGAGATTAATCCGGCTAACGTAGAAGTGACTACATAGTATCATCACTTTGCACTTCTTGAGATTGAGAAGAAGTCCGTTAGCATTCGCCCAGCCCAACACTGCCTCAGCATTTGCTTGTGCTGCAGCCAATCCACTCAACAGCTTATTGGGATAGCATTGATGGTAAATTTGGATATCATCGGCAAAAATCATGTGCCTCGTGAACTGTAGAACGCGCGGGAGGTCATTTATAAACACGGCAAATAAGAACGGTCCCAGGACATGTCCCTGAGGGACACCTGAGGCAGCTCTAAGCCTGGAGACGATCAGCTAATAGAAAAATCAAACAGTATTAAAATCGTGATTTTTCGATCATCAATGCCCCTTCGGATGTCATCCAGCACTCCCAGCAGGGCTGTCTGGGTACTGTAACTAGTCCTGAAGCCTGCTTGCCTACACTGAGAAAAATAAAACGTTGCGGTTACTTAAAACTCAAGTAACTGTAACCTAAATCTTCAAGTAAGAGAGTTAAGTAAACCCAACTGAACTTTGTCAAGTTGCTGCAACTGAACTGACAGTTCAGTAGAATCTACTGAAGTCTCTCGTCGAATCAACTTGATGACTACAGAGGCAAAGCCCCCCTCCCGTGACGCGTGATCTCGACCTATAGATCATTTATTTTTATAAAATTTAAGAATATTATTTATTTTAAAAGTAAAATATTTTTAGGATTTTATAATATAGGTTAATAAAAAATCTGTTTTGAGGAAAATATCGATTATTATATCATTTATTCTATAGCATACATCTCGTAGCAATATAGACACAACTTTCTGTTTCAAATTTTAAACAAGGAAATGCATCAGGCAAATTATTAACGCTCTCAATATGTATCTCACATTATTTGATGATTTTATATGATACGCAAAAACATGATCATTAAAATATTCGTTTTTGTATTCTTTCATTAATAAATACACATTATTGTCTTTTATGAATATTTTAATTATTTCACCAAAACTAAGATCGTCTTCTTCCATTTTTGCTACAATGATCATACCAATCTTATATTCTACACCGTGAAAATTCACTCGACTCGTTGAAAGTATATTTATTGAGGGTGTTTCATTTGGAAAATATTTCTTTCGATCTAGAATTTCTATTTCTTCATAAGTATCGTATTCTATATTATTTATAAAAAAACATTTACTATTTTTCAAATATGCTGTTCTTAATTGATTTTTTAAACATATTGATTTATGAATATTTTGCGTATTGCTAATTACAGATGAGATCGATTTCAATTGTTTGTGCTTAAACTCGAATCTCATGCACCATGTATAGATTAATGACCCATATTTTCTCAGTGATCGTCCAAGATGAATCATATTGTGAAATTTGTACTTCAACGGACCATATAAATCTTTATATAATGATAAAAAATCACTAACAATTAACTCTAACTGCCTAATGTGAGGTTCATCAACCTGCGGCAAAGTTACAATAGCAACAATTCTTCTAAAAAGTATATATAATTTCCAAGTAGGGTTATCTTCTTCGATACTGAAGCCAACAAGTAAACTTAAATATCGTGAAAAACACATCATTTCTGACGCTGACATTTTCAATTTATCTTTGTTTACAATACGGTCCCGTTCAATAATCGGAATTTTATTCGAAGATTCTAATTGACCGTACGGAAATGTTTGTGTCCTATAATTTAAATACTCTAACGTAAATAATTTTTGCTCATAAATTAAATCGTACAAAATGTTCGTAAGCGTGTAATGGGCTGTTCCTTCAAAAACATCATGCATGGCATCTAATGATATATTCTCACACACGTGGAATCCTGTTACTTGGTTGAATACACATTCTTCCTTTATACCAGTTTCTCGGGGATTCTTTTTTTTCAAGTCATTCAAATACGTTTCTTGAGTCCTTAAAGAAGCTGTATTTTCTTCCACCAGTTGTTTTATACTGTTAATATTTTCATTGCAAATTCGACAAGGTTTCCCATAGTTAAAATTATCAACAAATCCCAGTATCTGATTTAGGCCTTGATTGTCACCTAAAACTTTTATCAATTGAAAATAGACCACGTAACTTTCATTATTTACATTTATAACTAATCCGTCGTTTTTTAATTGATTGAGTTCTGTTATTAAAGGTTGAAAAATAATACAATTGTTAAAATATTTTCGATCATCTGCATAAAATAATGTTGTTAACAAAATATTATCTAGCTCGGACGAAACTGTAGGTGGAAGACAAGGCAGAGAAACGTATACTGCACCTAGTTTGTTGGTGCCAGCGTGTGAGCCAAGCGCATTGCCTGCTTCAAATTCGTCTTGGTAAACGAAAATTGGAAAAAGAAGCTTGTCATTTGACGATTTATACTTTTTCCACAAGTCACATTGAACAACATTTGTTATAAAAGTGGAGTTTCTGTATAAATCTTGTAAATGATTTGTTAATGTTTCAAATGCTCCAGGCATTTCGAGAAGAACTTTTAACGACCATTTCAGTGGAATGTACGACATAGTCGCTTTAATTGACTTCGTTAAATAATGACCTGTACCTTTTACGAATCTGGTACCCACCACAACTTCAGTAGGCATTTTTAACAGACTTTTTTTTTCGTACAGTTTGAACACTTTATGTTCTGAAGAAAATAAATCCAGTACATTTTTCGATTGCTGTACAATTAAATCTAAATCACATACCTTTGGATCAGTCTTTAGTTTTATTTGTTCCTTTATAAAGGAAACATAAGTATTAGTCGTAAAATTTATAAGCGTATTAATAAAATTTTGAGCAACTTTTCTAGGTATTGTGTGATTACCATAAAATTGTAGAGAAATTGACAACATTTCTTTCTCTAAGTTAACCATGTTTATAAATTAAAATTTCTTCTATCACAAAATAACTGCTAATTCTGATACAAATAAAAAACTATTTTTTTTAATTTTCAAGATCTGTGATTAACTTTTCCAGGACTTGATAATGTTTGCAAGCATTCAAATCATTTTTATAAATATATCGCTGCAAAAAAGTCCATACGTGCTTGCATTCAAGTGAAAAATCAATTTGCAAAGCAAAGCAGCTTCTATAGCAATAATCTACTGCTTGAAGTAGATCTTTTGATTCAATTTCAAACTTCGTTTTGTTTACAACAACATAAACACAGATATCGCTATCAGTCTCTCCATCAAGACTAAACTCGCCAATAAATGCTACAAACGGACCTATTTCTTTTTTTGAAGAAAGAACCTCCCTCTTCAATAGAAATGTATCCAATTGTTCTTCTGTCTGTTAAAAAAAAAAACAAGAAATCATTTTAGTAAATACCGTAAATTTGGATTTTTCTATACAATATTCAGAACAAAACTTAACACGTGTATTATATAAATTAAGTTAGTATTAAATATAAATTCAAAAAATTCAAATAGTGCCAACTATTTATTTTATAAATTATTTTAAACACCAATATCCAAATATTAAAATAAAATGAATTACCTGAACATTGATGATGAAAGACTGCGTGAAATCTGTAATAGTATTACCATACGTTGGAATAATCTCTCCGGCTTTATTTCTTTTCCTATGGATTAATACCCCCAATAATCTGGGAAGGCAAAGTAACGAAACTATATAACCCTTTCCTATAACAATCATTAAATAGCTATTCAGAGATCATTATAAATATTTAAAAATTAAATACAAATTTAAAATGTTCAATGATAAGCTGACTAAAATAATGTATTTAAAAAGTACCTATATTAATTAGTTCATCATCTTCGTCAGTCAATTTCTTTTTATTTCGAGCTAATGTAAGTATAGAATCTGATATCTCCTCCCAAGATTTCATAAATTTGTTCCCAATATCAGGGTAAAATTGATGAAAGTCAATTGAGAACTAGAAATGTATAATTAACAATTACATTAAATTAAACTTGATTAGAATTATAAATAATAACCTAAATGACTTTACCAGTAAGTGCCCAAAATTGGTGTTCAAACATTTGTACAAGGTAAAATAATGGGCAATTTACCTACATCTTTCTCGACTTAAAGAAGTGGCTCGCCACTTTTCAATAACCTCATCTTTGGGCTCGTTATTATTTTTCAGCCACTCTACATCTGCCTCCACAATATTTAATGGAATATCTGCAATAAGTTCAATTATATAAAACAAAATAGTAGGATAAAAATGAATTTTTTAACGTCTTTTTTACCCTCTGGTAATTCATTTTCTTGAGATATTATTTTTAATTCCAATAATTTGCGGCGAAGATTCAAATATTTATCATACAAGCAACCGCTTGCCTGAAAAACTTTTCGAAATTTTTCTTTCCTAAAAGGAGTATAAAAAATGGAGCTATGCTCTTCTATTGATTCATTCGCCGATTGGAAAATAGTGCTCAATTCTTTAGCCAACTCCAAAAATCTATGTTTTTTTATGCTGCAAATAAAAACATTTCAATAAAATACATTTCATAAAAATAAAAAAACGATTTAAATCAAATAAAGCCAAAAACCTATAACATCCTGTACTTTCAAATTCATACTCTATTATTAAATCCGACAACAAGTGAGTGTTTAACTTATTTTTATTTTCGAACGTTGCCAGCACTATTTTTCCTCTTAAAGTCGATTTCAATAATTCTATTGTGGATTTTTTTCTTTCAGCTAGGGTTTAAAATGAAATTAAAAGTAACTATTGTGAAAAAAAAGAGTAAAACAAATTTGTAGGAAAATAATACTGACAAACGACGGCGATCACGTCCACGGTACTTCCATCGATATTTACGACATTATCTTTAGACACATTCTGCAGATTCAAACTTATATTTGCAGGCGTTTCGTCAGTAGGAGTAGGTGGAAGTTGGACATTTAACGTGCTTGCAGGAGGGGGACTTGGATTGGATTTCCACGATTCCAATCTTAGCAAAAATTTACGTTTAAAGCCACATTCAGAACTAGTAAATAATTCATTCACCAAATTTTCATCAATATTTTCGAAAATTTCTTGGTCCACACCAGCCTCTGCAAACAACCATATACTATTGTTAAACCCAAAATGATTTTATCAAACTCTCAAATTGAAATTTATGATCAAATAATAATTTAACGACCATAAACTGTTTTACTCTGCATTATATAAATAAACTGTATTGTACGAAATTGCGATAATATTATGCTAGACAACAGTTAGAAATCGTGCATAAAGTTTGTTAGTAAGACCCACATATAACCATAACTGCATTAATTTGACTTAATACTATATTAGGGTAAATTATATCAAAGTATCATGCATAATTTCAAAGCCTTAAGTCCCTTAGTTTATGTCAAAAAGTTTAAAATAAACTAAAATAAAAAAATCTCTTCAAAACTGCATGTCAAGTATTTTTGGGCAACTCACAATCTAACTTTGAGTACAGTGAAATTTTTTGATTTTATATTAGATTAGGGTATTATAAAGTACTGTACACAATTTGAAACCCCTCAGTGCCATGGTTTATGTAGAAAAGTCCAAAATGTCTCAAAGAATGAAATTCTCATTCGATGCTGACCAAAAACTGAAAGTGCGCATCAAGTATTTTTGGTCAACTCATAATCTAACCTTGACTGCAGTGAAATTTTTTGATTTTATTTTAGATTAGACTATTCTAAAGTGCTATACACAGTTTGAAAGCCCTCAGTGCCATGACCTATACATAACAAAGATCGTGTATAACATAAATCATCTTATACATAACCTGTGCTGGAGTGATATAAATGCAAAACAAATTTTTACTACTTTAAGAGCTTCAGGTCTACATATAACTTATACTATAATTAAACAATTTTTCTTTGAATAAACTACGTTAAATTCTATATACCAACAACGACCAATACTTGAAATTTAAGGTTAGATTTTTTATCAAACTTACTTTCGAATCTATTGATGAAATCTCCCAATTTCCATGCTTCCAACAAATCTCGCGTAAACGAATCCATTGTTATTAACACATTATATGCGTAAATAAAACACTTGGTATCAATGATCTCTTTCGCACCTGGAAGGCTTTGTTAGGAAGGAAATCGTTTACTCAACCTCACGCAGTTAGCACTACTCGTGTTTCTTTTGTGACCGCAACTGAAAAGTTAGGTAGTGCCAACTGAACTCTGAAGTAGCTCTTACTGAAACGGAGTTACTGAACTGACTTCAGTAGTCGCAACGTTTTTTTTTCTCCGTGTAGGGTCAAGGAGCCTATGGGTCTCAAGGTAGCTCATAAGCTGTATATGGACAAGGCGCTCAAGGACCTTTGACAGCTCGTGGAGCTGCGCAACAGGCCGCGTATCGGATGGCGTAACGAGAATTTTGGTCTTAGCTAGCGGGACAATAAGAGCGCTTTTCCAGTCGGACAGAAAAGTTGCATTTAGAAGACATGCATTAAAGAGATTCGTAAGTGGCTCCAGTAAGTCCGGGAGAACCGCTTTCAGCATCAAAGTCGAGATTCCGTCGATGCCAGATGATTTGGAGGGAATACAGAGAATAGCATCCCAGACTTCCGCTAAAGAGACAGGACGTAGGTCGAAGGACCTCTTTGCAACAGGCCCCGAGTCGGTGCTATCAAGGACTGCCTGAAAAGCGTCCTCGGAAAGCGGTGGGTGTCTGTGAACGATTGCTGCATAATGCTGATTCAGTGTATCTCGATCGAAGTAAAGCAAGAGTGAAGGTAGGCTTGACGCAGTGACATGTGTCGAACGTAATTCTCGCCATTTTGAGTTGGAATCAGGCGCCGAAGCAAGCCTGTCAGCCCAAATTCATTTTTGGCTGTATCCAACTTGTTTGAAACCTCCGATCGCAGCACTCTAAAACGTTCGAAATCGTTGTGGATACAAGTCAGGCGAGCCCTATCATGAGCAGCATCACGCTGCTTCATGAGGACCCTTATCGCATGAGAAACCCAGGGCTTCCTTCTCGTGAACAGAGTTATTATACGAGGGGGTGAAACTGCATCATAGGCCAAAATAAGCGGTGAAGTAAGTTTCCGCTGAACCCAATCTGTATAAGGCGGACAGGGCCCAAACGACACCAGAGAGGCCGGGGATGCAGTCAAAAACGAGTTTATGTTGCGCTGAAGTTGGGTGATACAACACAAGAGGCTGTTCTTAAGAGTATCGGAGAGCTCAGATGAGTCAACTTGTTCTGACAAGCCGGGGGCTTTGCAGCCCGTATTTTCAATTCAATGAAGTCGTGGCCTGCGATGAAAGGCGAATTAGATTTGTGCAAAGCAACAACTTAGTCACTGGACCCTACAATAAAAAGGTCAAGCCAAGTGTGGGTAGGCGGGCGGTCGCAACGAAAGACGTGATGAGTGGACTCAGATGACACTAAATGGAGCGAGAAAGACTCGAGAGAAGATTGCAGGTTAGCTCAGCCAGCGTTCTGAACGCACATATTAATGTTGAATTCGCCCGTTACAACAACATTCTGGTAGAGAGGAAGCAGTGGGGCGAGACAATGGAAGAAGTGCGAAGAATAGGCAGAATTGGACCTTCGATAAACAACAGCAAATAAAAGTTTGAAATTAGAGTAATTAATTCAGAAATGACAAATTCAGGTATTTTACCATCGGAGTGCGCAAGGATCTTGACCTTGAAAACAATCACGCGCACAGAATCCTACTCCGCCTCCCAGCTATGCCCTGTCTATCAACCCTAAAGAATTTAAAACCGCTGAGCGCCAACTGGTCATCAGGATCGGCTGCGGTAAGAAAAGTCTCCGTAACTCCAATAACATCGAAGTGAGAAACAGTATAACGTACCTAAAATAGTGCAAAGTGGGATGCAAGGCGGTTTACATTGATATGACCGATGCTTAACGAGTTCAGGCGCCCCGAACGAGGGTGCCCAGATGCAGAAGATCAGCTAACATTTTCAAGTACAGTGTCCCTGACAGGCGCCGAGATAAATTTAAGAACAATAGTGCGCGATTTTTGTCTCGTAGATACAGCAGAGGCTTCACTAGGCTACCCATTCTGCGCCCATTGGCGATATTTGACAACAAAATTGATCAAAATTGATATTTCACAACAAAATCATTGCTCTTCGTGTTGGAACACCAGAGATGGTAACTTCGCACGAATCAACATTCAAAGACAGAACGGACGACATTATTTACCGCGTCACGCATACCGGTCTCAAGGTTCTTTAGTCGCTAGTTTAGAGCTTCTTTGTCATTCCGATATTCGCCCAAGTCAGTGAGTCTATTTCGGACCGGGATCCCGGTCCTTCGCTGTAGATTACTTCGTTGCCTACTGCTCAGTTGCATTCCACAATTGCAAGCCA
>UCOJ01002398.1:0-12254 GCA_900474305.1 Cecidostiba fungosa
TATATATATATATATATATGCTATCGTGCGTTCACTTGTGTTATTTCGTTTTATAAATTCGGGTTGTAGGTAGGGTGGCTCTCAAGGAATATACATATATATGCGGATAATGTTATTGATAAAATACACTGCATCGATATGCATATTCCATGTACCTACCACCGACGTCCTCGTCGTGAGAGCTGGTAACGACATGTTTGACTAATGTCGGCCAATGGTGGAGGTTTGAAAAAGCTTCTGTTTTGTCAACGCTTAAATATTTTTATATTTGCAGGTGTATTCATTTTCAATACAATGATTATGACAATGGAAGAAAGAAATATGGATATTCACTCCAAATATTATACATAAACTCTCATAATTTTGAAAAATTACCATGATTGTAGAATGAAATAGCGACACCAGGTATATACACAGTACGTCACTGTATTCAACAAAGCACCGCATTACACGCATCTGAAATATAATTCAAGCATTATTGAAATGCAAAGCTTATGTTTAAAATAATATTCTCATAGACTTTTTGTGAGCCATTCATATATTCAGCATAGTTTCAAATATTACAAAAGTTATTACCACGCCAATTAGTTCGAGTCACGTAATGAGTTCTCATGTTATTTAAATAATATTAAATTCCTTAATTGAAAAGAAAACGCAAGTCCTGGACCCTGTATTTTTCCTAGCCACGTTCAGAAATCGCAGCACATCATTGATGATTAATACAGGAATCAATAGTTATTGCATATATTTGCAATAAACGATATCACTTGGTATCACTTTAATACATGGGAAGCGCTGTAATTCAATTGCGTTAAATAACTTGCGAATTTATTAAACTACAACTTGTCGTCGTCGCTTATATTTCGCATTCTGCGCGCACAAGCCAAAGAGAGAAAAAAAATCCTTAGAAAAACAAGCTACTCTTCATTCAAATAATTCACTCTCCTTTTAACTTCCTCTCTAGCGGTGCTTCTTCTTTTCAGCAGCAGCCGCAGCAGCAGTGGCCTCTATGGGCACCTTTTCAAGCCTGTGCCTCTTGTGTGTGTGTGTATGTGTAATACCTAATTATTGCTCACAGGTTACTTCTCGTTTTTTAATTTCATGAACCTCGCCGCGTAATCGCGCTTTATTCATGAGCTGCTGCTAGTTGAAAAAAAACACAAAGAGCTGTTTATTCCATGGATCTTTTTCTTTCTACGCGTTATTTGAGGTGGTTCAAGCCTCTCCATTTGTGTGTGTGTATACAGCCGGCGAGTTGATTTTTTAATTAATTTTGATTTTGTAATTAATTTGCGCGCTATATATTATTGCGCGACTTTTAATGCCGTACTGGACAATAGCAGAACTTGAGATTACGCTGTGACTATCCAGTTTTTATTAATTATTATGGCTGCTGCATTCTACAGTTTTACATCAATAACCTTACCGTTATAGAAGCCGATACGTGCAGATATTTTTTCGAAAGATTCTTCAGAAAACCGACGAAAACCCATCAATAAGTCGATCCACTGCGCGTGTAGGGGCAGCAGTGAGTAGTTGTAGTCTAGCGCATGTGCACCACCATCTGCGGGCTAAACGGCGCGCGAGCTGCAAACACAGTGTCTTCCCGCCCTCGATGCGGGTGACAGTGCATCTCCTCTGTTATTTTTTTGCTGCTAGACACGATATGGTTCTTTGTTTCCGTTACTTAATCGCGGAGGGTGAAAAATGCGACGAAGATCGCATATGAATTTCAAAATTGCTTGCAAAAGTTGAGGGATTTTTCGCCAGAGACCGACGATGGAACTCGGAAAAGAGTTTTCATTTGAAAGCAAGTTGCCTCTCTGTCTTGGGTGAGTTATCTTTTAGTCGATTCTTTTTGTCAGGCGCAAATAATATTATCAAAAAATACATAATAGAATCCCCGAAAAATAATTCGTAATCACGGAGAAAGCAAACACAACCGTAATAGTCTCGTTATTATATATACAAAAGCAACCTGTGGGCATTACTAGAGTCTCAACCTCAGATATATAATAGATTTTCTTGTCGACTTTTTCGTCTGCGCGCGCGAGTTTGACATCTGACGTCGACACCAGACCGGGACCCGCGTTCCCAAAAGATAAGCTTTTGTCGCTTATAGAAAAGTAGTAGTAGTAGTAGTAGTAGGCGATACCGGACAGCTACGCGATCGAGTGTGTAAAACTAGAGTTTGGCGGTGACAGTCTAGAGAGCGACGGAGAGAGAGAGAGAGAGACAAAGTCTACTCGTGTGTCGACGCCTCAACTTTTGCAAACAAGAGTTATAGCGTCCATTGAAAGTTTTCGAGGTGATGATGCTTGATTGTTGCCGACGCGCAACTCGAGTTTCTTTACTGAGTGTAATGTGCAACAATTATCCTTAGATTTTGATTCAAAATCCATCGAAAAGACAACGCGTTGCGTCAACCTCTTTATATTAATTAACGGCGGAATAGCTGAGAGACCGTGTTCAAAAATACAACCAAAAATTCTCTCCCTTTCTCTATAATTTAAACACATAGTCATCCCCATCACATTTATACTTGTACATAAAACCCTTTTTTATTTATATTTACACATCGCACTTGTACATAAAACCCTTTTTTATTTACATTTTTCCCCCTAGCGACAAAGTGTCCGCACGTGTTCCCGCGGTCGGGTCTCAACAATCGAATGGCGCGTCCCTTTCTCTGCATTGAGCTCGCAGCGCGCCTCCAAATGTTAATTAGTGAAGCTAATTAGTCGAGCTGCTTTCAGCCATCGCATCCCTGCTGCACACTTGAATGCCCTTCATTTTTGCCATAGAGAGAGAGAGAGAGAGCGTCGTGTGAATGCGCGACAAGACTATTCTGTTGAATTGTCGAGAGGGCAGGTGTGCCGCGTATTGTTCAGCTTAGAGCTTCAATGTTTTCCATGAGATGTTGTTAGGAATTATAAAATGTGTCTCTTATTTTACTTGTATTTAAAAACGAATTACTCCCTGTAGTACAACAGCTGATTCACGCCATGACGTCGAAATCTCCAACACCGACCAATACGTCAACACCATCATCGTTACTCCCATCCGAGATCATTATTTCAGAATCAGGACCTGACGTGCCGAGATCAGGAGGTGCACGCGCTTGTGTATTATGAGCGTTTGCCGGCGATGCGCCGGCCGCATGTTGCTGCTACTGCTCTTTTTAACCATCCGTGTAGAGGCTCAGATTCGTCATCAGGACACATCGGCGAGGCTCAATGGAGACTTTGTCATCGGTGCACTGTTCAGCGTTCATCAGCAGCCTAATAGAGGTAGCCAGAACGCCCTGACGTGCGGTGCCATCAGGGAACTATATGGGATTCAGAGAATCGAGACTGCGCTTTGGACTTTGGATCAAATCAACAATAGCAGTAATGTGCTCAGAGGTAGGTTTATAATACTATAATATATATTATCCATATCTTTAACAAACTAAAGTTTGACAATCTCTTCGTTTCGACCCCGTTGATCCGCTGCCATGGCAACAGGTGGTTGGACCCTGCTCACATAGCAACAGGCTAGCGGCTGTCCATTCTCATATCTTTGCAATATAGAGAAAACAATTTCTTATGTCATTTATTTAGTTATCAAAAACTTAATATTAAACTTGAAACTGATTTAACAACTTTCTATTTGCATATTTACACAAATTTTAATCGCTTAAAAATACAATATGTTAAATCTTATGCAGGTGTGACCCTTGGCTTGGAAGCTCGTGATTCCTGTTGGTATGCGCCAGTGGCTTTACAGCAGAGCATCGAGTTGGTTCGTGACGCCATAACACCAGCCGATTCTAAAACGAATCTTCCCGCTCAGGACGGCCTCGCAGACTCTGGCGGCGGGTGCCTGCAAGTAGAGCCTATCCTTGTGAGTATATGTGTTCAATTCACCAAGTTTTATAATCCAGATGAACATCATGGGGGTCCTTTCAAACATTCCGTGCATATAAGATATACACAACATACATACATACATATTTAAAAATTTACTTTGCAGAATTTGGAAAAAAAGTCACCGCTGATTGGCGTCGTTGGCCCGGGCTCAAGTTCGACCGCGCTCCAAGTGCAGAATCTCCTGCAGCTGTTCTCTATTCCACAGGTACGTATACTGCACACAAGTCGATCTCTGCACGTTTCGGCTTTAGGACGCGCATGACCTCGTTTCGTTTCTTCTGATTCCGGGAGTCAATGAACATTGTGGTTTTACGAGCTCGTTCAATCAAATACTTTCAATTAGTTTTCGAATTTTGCATATGTTCATATGGATTTTTGCTTTACTCAGTAGCGCTCCCTCTAGTATTTTATGTAATATTTTTGAATTAAATACAGCAGCAGTCGAGTATTAGTGCTTCATGATAGAATGTTATCCGCACTTTTCAGATCGGCTACTCGTGCACCTCGAGAGACTTGAGCGACAAGAGCCGATACTCGACCTTCCTTCGTGTGGTGCCGTCGGATTACTATCAGGCGCAGCTGCTTGTCGATCTCGTGCACTACTTCAACTGGACGTACGTGTCGATCGTCAATACCGATGGTAAGTCTCTGTCTTAATAATTTTCTTTGCTCTATAGACACTAATATACACCTTGTCTCTCATGATAAAAATATGCGCGCGTCAGCTTGTCGCAGTTAGAGCCAAATTATATTTGCATGCAGTATATGGCTAATAGACATCACGTGTCGCAACTTTAATATTCGCATATATATAACAAAAGTAGGTTCGTAATGATTAAATGCATAATTGCGTAAATGATTAAAATTTTGTGTTTATTACAAAAATCAAATAGAGTGACGAGATGATGGTATGAGCCTTTCATTAAAAATATTCTCAAGTCAAAATACAAGCAGTGATCTCTTGAAATCTGCGTGCGCCTTTCAAGAGAGGCAATTTCGCCCAGCACATCCGAGAGATAAAGCGGGATTATTCGATCGAGTATAAGTAGTGCGCGACAGCTTTTTGTCAGAAATCCGCCCAAGCAGATGAGAGGGGTAGGAAAACGTCACGCGCGCGAGCCTCTATGAAGTAATGAGGATAGTAAGATAGTGTTAGTAGTAGTTCTCTTTTCATCTCTGACTCTCACATGAGATTTCTCGCCGTAATATGCGCCAAGTTTTCCATTCCATCCTCTTCTTCCGGTATATATTCCAGGAACAAAGGAACGTAAAAATAAATACAAGTTATATATTTCTCTATACAGTCTGCGTTAAATGCGGTTTCGCTCACGCTCTGCATGCGATAAATTGCTCGCCCGAATACATCGCTAAAAAGCTCTTGTTTACCCCTAAGAACAAATCCGGTAGCAAGAGACATTTTAAACACGGCATTATTATACATCTCAAGACACTGATTGTTTCAGCTTACTTCAAAAGTCGCTTGTATTGTCGATACCTACGCTTACCCCAAAAACTCAATCCTTCCACATTTGTATCACTCAATATTTAGCTATCTAACTTTATATCAATATACTAGAATAAAAGCCTCATAAAAGAAGCTTTACTCGCCGTAAATAACCCACAATCACAAAGTACTTAAATCTCCTGCTCTTCTCAGCATGCGTATGAGTGTTATTTAAAAATAAAGCGCCTGTTTGGATTGTGTGCAGCTTTTAAAAAGCCCGTGTTATACGTACCTCGGAGAAAAGAGGGAGAGCGCTAATGAAGTAGGCCGGCATCTTGTGTGATCCGCCACACATTAATTAGAGCCGCGCTTTTCCAGCAGCACAGGTCATTAACTGACTGTGTGGCCTGGCCGCTTTTACGTGAAGAAAAAGCAGAAACAAAGCTGCCGTTACTACGATTATTTACGTATAGTTACAGGCGCAACTATTTGCGTGGGACGATAATTTTTGGAATGACAGAGGCTTGATTGCGCGCAACGATGCATTCAATACGTAATTGCGCTTGTGATCGTGTCGTTATTTTTTTTCGTTCTCATTATTTACTTCGCGTACGCGCGATATCAAATAAACGGGAGACTTGAATTGAACACGACAGTTAAATTATTACACACACACACAAGTCGCGACTTGCGCATGACTTTTTTCTCGTACAATTTAACACGAAAATTAATTTCACGCATATTAATGCAGTAGCTGCTATAATTGACTAATTTCACATTGTTCTTGCATGCGTCAGAGCGTCTGCGATGCACCGCGGAATCATTCTATAATACTATATGATACAAAAATAACAAATCCGCTACTGCTCTTATAAATTCCCACAAAATGTGCCCCAATTCGCACATAATTCCAAGCGCGCACGCGAATATAAGCCTTTCGCGGTTTGACGAAGCGCAAGTAGAACGGTTATAGTATCCGCGGTAAAATTCCGAGGCGTAAAATCGTAAAATTCTCTTTACTAGCACGAGGGGCGGGGTACGAGGGGATTAGCAGACTGACTCTGTATTTTCGAGGAATTTATTCGCTCTCTCTCTCTCTCTCTCTCTCTCGCGCCCGCACGAAATATTATAACCTTATGGATGGGTTAGGCTCTGCGAGAGATAAGCCGAGTGACTTTAGTCGCTTTTCCTGCACAAGTTTCTTTTAGAATGTATTTGCTGTGATCGGTTCGAGGGTTTATCGATTTTCGAGGGTATATATATAATACGACGATTATTTTGCAGACCTCGGTTCATCAAAAGTTTTTCAATCAACTTGCGCGCGTCCTAAACGCATTGTATAGTTTTCTATAATTATCAAAACAAAAAGTCAGCGCGCATAAGCTGTTCTCTCGACTACAGAGTAGCGGCTGCATGCAGGCAGGAAGGAGCCAACTTTTCGGCATATCCGCGCAGTAGGATATAGTTTGGGGTCGAGGTTCGACGCTAACCAAAATCCATTAGCCTTATCTCGCTCTCATATACTCTGCATAGTCGAAAGTCTTTGGGCCGGGCTTATAAGTGTAAAATGCCCCAAATCACAACGTGGAAGGAGAATAAGGCGTGGGGATTAAAGTCGATAAGAATGATTTTAATCGAGAGGGCAGCTTGTTGCTGTTGCAGCAGCTGCATTTTACTACAAATTTTTCCACCTCTGTCAGCTTTATAGTTTTGTGCTTTTTCTGCAGCCATCTGCTTGACTTTTTTTATCTCGCTTCCTCCCTGAAAAGCCTTGCACAGTTCGATCGAGTGATTCGATCAAATCGCCATTTCCCCCATCGGCATCGCAAAACACCTACCGCAGCGAAAAAATCGAAATTTGAAAGCTGTTGAGCCAAGGCTCGCGAGCCCTAAAGCGGAAGCTCGAAGCGTTGGTGCCGCGCCTTCGCGTCGGAAATAACCCGGCGCTGGAATGGATTAGCTGCGGCGGGACTTGGTGCATAAATATGACTAGTCCCGATAAAATCACTGCAGCAGCATCAGCTACTGTCGGGTAATTGCATTTTCAATCTCTGGCCGCGCGCAGGAAACGAAGACTCGTGCGGAACCGCAGGAAGAACTCCGCGCAGATTATTTCCTATTTTCGCAAAGATTCGATAAGCTCGGCGGATGGCTTCCGCCGCGCGATTTTTCCATCGTCTAAAACTGCAGTTGGTGCAACACGGAACTATCAGGGGGCGTTCCTATCGGAAGCCATTGACAAATCTTCTCAAGCCGACGTTATCTTTAATTCGGTCAATCATAGACGTCTAATAGCTAATCTTTACACCGGTGGTGTTCGCGGTAACTCCAAAACTGGATTTGACGGCTCGGTTATAGGCGGATGGAGCGGCAGTGGAATACCCTTGCTCAGTCGGTCTTAGCCAAGACGTCGCTGTACGAGTTCAAATCTGCGGTTAGATCTCTTCGTTGGCGTTATACTATAGCTAGTGCGGTGTCTTATTTCACTGTAATTTTTTCTAGTGTTCCGCTGTCATGTTTTGCGCACCCTTAGCCGTTATTATCGCGTCTCTGCTTATCGTATTATTATTCTCTTCTCTCTGATTGCTTGTATATAGGTATTTTAATTGTATTATGATTTTTTCTACTTTGCTATATTTTATTAATTTCGAGTTAATTTCGAGTTAAAAAGCTCGAGCAAACATTTTTTTGTAATTACAGAGAACTACGGAACAAGCGGAATCCAAGCTTTCCGCGAGTTGGCGGAAAAGACCGGCGTGTGCGTCGCAAGGGAAGACTCGATCCTGACGTCTGCCGATGACGCTGCCTTTGACGCCGTAATCCAGAACCTCGACCAGGACCGCGCGGCCAACGTCGTCGTCTGCTTCTGCGAAGGATTCACCATCAGGCATCTCATGGAAGCTTCTAAAAGGATGAATCTCACCGGGCGATTCGTCTTCGTCGGAAGGTATATATAATTATCAAAACAAAACAAAATGGTAGCTGAGGACAGCGCGTATTGACATGTTTTAGTATATTATAACGCACTGTGTGTGTCTCGTAAAGCTCGCTCACTTTCGGCGGCGCTGCGCAATAAAACGTCTCGTAAAGTTTCCTGCTGATAAATTATTATCGCCGCGACATGATCGCTTTTCTCCCCAAGATCGTCGAATATAATGCTTTGTGCTCAACGATATAATTAGCGCGCTGCGCTTCGCGTGTCCTAAAAATCCCTCCTTCTTTTAACTTGGAGCTTGCAGACAAACGTCGTTAGTCGCCGGGAAAATTTAATTACGCCAGAGATGGAGAGATTTAATCGCCGTGAAGAGAGAGGGAGAGAAAGCTTCAACCGGACAATGCAAGCGGACGCGATGTCAAAAGATTGCGAAATTCTCGCTTCGACAGCGTCGCCTTTGCTTCTTTTATATATACCATATATTGTCTGCCTTTGGTGCGCAGTAGAGAAAGCTAAGGGGAAGACACGAGAGCGTACGGAAGTTAGTTATAGGGAAAAAGTCCACTCAAACTCGTCGCCTGCTTTCTTCGCGCCCTGCGAGACTCAATTGCGAGACACTGACGACGACGGAAGCACGTAATCGACCAATGCGTATTATACACGCACATATTTGACTTCTGAAATTCCGCGGGTGTTCGAAAGCGCTTACCACCGAGTATGGGCAGACTCTTCAGTAGTGCGATACGCATAATCGATATGAGCTGGAGGAGCTTCAAATCGTCGAGAAAAACACAAGCGAAAGCAAAATGAGGTCGACGCAGTTATCGCCCGCTAAATGAAGGGCTCTCGTCTTCGTAATGTGTGTTGTACTAGCGTAGCTTTTCATGTGTATACGCGATGCCCGATTTGCACACAAGACAGAGAGAGAGAGAGAGAGAGCTCGAGTCATTAATGCGCTCGTAATCTTTTGACGCGACTATATACATACCCACTGGCAGGAATTTAACGATATTTTATTGTTGGCGTGTCAATCAACTAATATTCAGTCTTTAGCAATATTTTAATTGGTTAAACTAGGATTATTGTTTTGAAAATGGACAACTTGATATGACAATACGTGCACGATTAAAATTCTGCGCAGAATCAACCCCAAAAGATTCCCACCAGGGTTCGAGTTTTACGTTTTTAGTATATAATAGTTGCAAAATGATTAATCGATGATCAATGATTAAATAAAATTAATTAATTAAATGATTAATTATTATATTTCAGATTTACAAAAATTATAATGATCTGCTGCAATTGAACAATGCCACCGTCTGCCGATATTATATTATAAACAAAGGAGTAGCTGGAAAAAGAAATGCCAAACGGAAAATAAACAGAATTTTTATATAAGAAAAAAGTCGAATAGAGAGATAGACATATAATAGCGAACAATTACAATAGAGGGGGGAGGGGAGCGAGAGAATAAAGTAAAGCGCGGAAAGAAAGGTGGATGCTAAATTCAGAAAAGTGAGAGTACCACAGCGAAAACGAAGCAGGTGAATATAGGCATCGAGAAAGAATAGTGCTGAATGAATATACGGAGAAGGGACGACCGTGCGCGAGTGTGCGCGCCTCACCTACAGTGTACACATCATTGTGCGGGTGTGTGCGTCAGTGCGTGTGTCATTATGCTGGGCATGTTTGTGTGGCTTTTCCTTATCTCTCTCTCTCTCTCTCTCTCTCTCTCTCTCTCTCTCTCTCTTGGCTCTCTACGTACGCATTATAGTCTACTGTACTGGAGAGTCACTGCGGCAGACTTCGCGCACCTGCGGGCAAACGATATAGAGAGTTGAGTCTGTGTTTCTCTTGAGAGGGTCATGTTTTATTTTTCTTCTTCTCGAATTTTCTTGACGTACAGGATTAAAATAAAGAGGAAAAAAAGAGGAGTACCTAAATTATGATGACGAGAAAGCCGATATACACCAAACATGCCTCGTGTATATAAAGTGTGATAACGGCGCCGCCATACACAAGTGCGCAAATATCATCGAAACCGCACACGCGATTGTTTGATTACCGCAGCCGCGGCTATGCGTCGTATTTTAGCAAACAAAGCGATGATTACATTTTCTCCTGTTCGGTTGTGGACTTGTGGATTCCGATAGAGTAGGCGAAGACGATGCTTCCTCTGATGGTATTATCGGCTACAAATGAAACGTATTGTTTGGCCGCTTGCGCAATCGATTCGACCTAATTTCGAGCAAGATGTATAATAATAAATCGGTATATATACCTATTGGAAATGGGGATTAATAATCAAGGTAAAACTCACAATATTCAATTTTACTATTTGTAACACACTACATCAGTAATTACTATTTGTCAGCTCCTGGAAAGGTAATTTCAAATGACTTTTTATAAATGTCGCAGCTTCCACCTTCAAACAATATTATATATTTGTCTCAAGGTCCTAGACGTACAGCAGTTTTTTAACAAGTAGATCGCAAAGGCGACCATCCCGTACGGACGATTTCCTCATTTACTATATATAGAAAAGTTGACTATAGCGATATGCTCGAGGGCCCTTAATATCGTGTTTCCATGAATCTTAATTCTAAACGTAATAATGTTTTCGGTAATGTTGGTTTTTCAGCGACGGCTGGGCGGACCGTGACGACGTGGTGCACGACCTGGAGAACGAAGCCTGGGGCAGTCTGTCCATACGCATTCACTCGCCTTACGTCGCCGAGTTCGACAACTACTACCTATCCCTGCATCCTTACAACAACACGCGCAATCCTTGGTTCAACGAGTTCTGGCAATTCAACTTCAACTGTAGCCTGTCATTCGAGAGCGAAAAGGATAGCAAATACAAGCTGCCGACCAACTTTCCCAACTGCACCGGTTAGTCGCATATAATTTTTAAATTTTCTAGGCAGCTTTTCTTTCGTGCGATTCAGTCTACGGATAAAGGTCGCGCTCGTCGATCACGAATCGCGCAGCGAAACAAACAAAAAAAAAGTACAAAAGACTCTTGTTCACGTTGTGTGGATCATGTAGGCCGTAAAAAAGCCAAGTTTCAAAAGACACAGCAGCAGATTACACTGTTTTCTCGATTACAGAGAAGCGGCTGCATGTATGCTACTACTTTTAATCCAATAAAACAATTGAACCCAACGAACCTCTCCCAAAAAATGAAACTTGTACATGATCAAACTCAGCAGCAGCAGCAGCAGCAGCAGCAGTTGCAGGCGCCCCTGCATTTGCATCGTCGGCGGTGAACCGCATGGCGCCAGCATACCCTCAAGAATCTATTTAGCCCCTCTATACCATATCTGCCAGACGTCCCCCCAAGACGGCCAGAGCAGTGGTAAATATTTAGAAAGCGATTTACATGCGGGCGCTACAATCTGCAATCGGCCGCAATCAAAGACCCGTGGCCTTAGATCATCCCCTCGCGCTGCTGCAGTTAATTAATTGGGCCATACGTTATGCAGAAGCAGCAGATTGATTCTGCGTATAACCCTCTCTCAGACTCGCCGCTATAATTGCCTTCGAGCCGTTGCTCTGCAGCCACTGCTGCAATCAACGGTCGAAACTGATGCGTTTAGGACTGTCGTTGTCTGCGCGTGTGTATGTATAGATGCGGGAAGGAATATGAGCTATATAGAGGGTATACGGATATAGTATACGAGCTTTCCCGCGCATAATATAGATGTGGTCAGATTGACTTTTGTGACTGTTCGATTATATATGAATTTTTGCGTTTGTATTGATTGTACTGCCGATCATTTTTTGTTTGTACGAGGAATCGCGAGCTTTAACATAACTACTCCGAGAGACTAAATATTATGTGCGGGATGTTCCCTATCAAGTTTTCAAAGAGCTGTGGATTTTTATTTTGTGAAGGAAATTTTAACTTTTTTGCAAAGCTGTGTATACGCATATGATATATATATATATATATATATATATA
>UCOJ01002399.1:0-12153 GCA_900474305.1 Cecidostiba fungosa
GGCCTCGTTAGGACCTGCCAGAATCTTTTGTACTGCCCGCTTTTTTGATGTTCTGTAGAGACGCTGAAGTTTCTTGGTCTCCTGGATTCGGTCGGGCACCTGCGCTTGGACATCTCTATGGGCTGGTGTTGGTTGCTGCGGTCTTGGTCGATTGGCGGTCCGGGTCTCGGGCCTTCGCTCGGTCAATCTGGCCAGGAATCTCATAGCCTGAGTTCTTGCCTCCTCAAGCTGATTCCGACCAGTGGCCGCCTCAAGGAGCTCTATAATACGACGTTGTTCTGTCGTAGGAGCTCGTCTTTGGGCGGCCTGTCGACCGGGTGGCGGCGCACGCCCGGACCGGAGTGTGTTGGCAGGACCGCTCGCCTCCACGATGGTGTCTGGTGGAGGTCTGATGGATGGGGAATCGGCTATGGTGGTGATTGCCCAGCCAGTCCCCTCTATAGGTGGTTCGTTTATGAGAGGGCTGCTTCCTGTTCTGCTGGAGTTGGACGGGGGAGGAGCAGCGCTGGACGCTGCTGGAGAAGAGGAGGACGCGGCCCGTTGAGGTGCCGCAGGTCTCCGGTCTCTTTGGGGGAGTTCGCGGGGGGACGAAAGACTTCATCTCTCAGCGCAGCCACCTCCGGTTGCTGTGTAGGCACTCTTGCGGGCTCCGGAGGGGTTGCGCTTTGGCTGATGGTCTGCTCGACCGGACGTGAGGCCACACCGCGTCGACGCCTACGCCGTACGGGGGTCTCGTGTGCAACATTTAACATGCGCCGGGTGTAAACTCTCCTCTCTCCGTCGGCTCTGCCCGAGGGCGCGGCCGATATCTCGGGGACACAGGTGGTACAGTGCTGAGTGACAATCTTCCGAGGGTATTTCTTCCCCTCGAGAGCTTGGAAACCGCACCTCCAGCATCTGTAGATGGTAGACAGGGCTGGGTGTACTTCTTTTGGGTGTCTATTGAGACACTCTATCCGTGTCTTAGTAGTATACCGGCCGCGTACCACGCAGAGCGGACAGCAGAGCGTCTCGTCGTCGTTTTGCGGGAGGAGTACAATGATGGAGTCCTCCTCTCGAATCGCTTTGTGTGGTGGTGGTTGCTCCATAGTTATGAAGGTTTATAAATAAATAATAATAACAAATTTTTACAGAAAAGACATTTAACTTCTCGACCAGGTGGCCCAGACCAAGTGCAGTCTCCGCTTGTAAACAAGATGTTGGTGAATACAGGAGCCTCCCCCGACGAGTAAAGCCCTATCGGAAGAAGACTCAAGCAGAGAATTGTTATTGTACTAGAACATGGTGGTGAGCACATATAATCCCCTCAAGACTAAGCCGCCGGGGATTGACTACACTCTGATCTTAGCCATTAGGCCGAGAAGCTGAGAAGCTAAATAATTAATAACTGTCCCTAAAACGGGGTTAAAACATGGCGCTTGGCCTGCTAAGGACCATGCTTATTTTTATATAAGTCGACCTCTGGTTGATCAAAATAAATAAATGAATAAATAGATAAATAAATAAATAACAGTGAGGACATGTACACGGAGGACGCATACACACACGTATAAATAAATAAATAAATAAATAGTCACGGACATGGAACAACACATATATTGCTAGACGAGCACAGTTAATAAGTTAACACATAATAATAATAATAATAATAATAATAATAATACGAGGGACTCATTCCCGAAATTGCCGCAACCCGCTAACGTGTTCAACGTAGATGTCCCGGGACCATCTAATTGTGTCACTAACCATGAGTCTCCTCATCATTATCGCGTAGTAGCGGCTAATGTTGAGGAGGCTCAGGACACGCTCATTTCGCGAGTCCCACGCACCGAGGGCACCCACCACGAAGGCCTCCACCGTTACGTTGTAGCCGTTGTCCATGAGTTGCCGAGCCAGAGGTGTATATTTGGCAATTTTGGCTTCACGGCACGGCCACATCGACGATGGTGACGCGGCGGTTGACATCGTCGCGAATGACGATGTCAGGTCTTAAGGCCGCGTCTGGGCCGTGGACGCCCTCGACGGTCTGGTTGACACGGATGGTCTCGGGACAGCTGCTGGCCGCCTTGATTAGCCTATCCTGGACATTGTTGTGTCGGCGCTGTCTCACCGCCGAGTTCACTCCGCAGTGGTTCAGCACATGAGGGAGCGTCTCGAGGTCTCGTCCGCATCTGCGACATCGCTTGTCCACCCCTGTTTGCCAGCGCTTGCAGGCGTTCAGGGGGAGGACATCAAGGCGGGCACGATGGATAAACCGCCAGTCGCAGAAGCGGGTAAAGTTTCCTCCCCGGAGAAAATGGTTGGAAATTTTACTCCTCCGGGTGACCTCGAAGACCTTGCCTTGATCGTGTTTGGCAAGCAGTGTCCCCCCGTAGTGTTGATTGGCACTACGGCGTAGACTCGAGACCAGTTGTTGTTTGGTCTGCGGCGAGATCGTGACACCGGGGCCGTTGGCACCTCCACAGGCCACCAAGAATGCCTCCGTTTCCGCGCACCATATCCAACGCAGCCCGAGTTTGGTCTTACTTTTCAGGGCCGCGTTTCTGACCTTGGTCCAGTATGATGTTCTACTACTTGTCCTTGGCAGATTTAAATCCCCGGAGAGGTAACGAGCTATATTGATTTGGATGCTCGTTTTTTAAGCCTCTCCGAGACAGTTCTCTCCAGCGCGGACCTTGCCAACTCGCTCACTGTTTCGTCGCTCGAATACAGCATTTTGTAGCCGTGGGCGACGGTGAGCAAGTCATATAGGTCCGCAAGCGGGAGTAGGCCTGCTCCCCCTTGCGAGGGTGGCAGGAATACTATCTCCGCGCTTGCGCGCTGGGGGAGACTGAGCCAGGATTTGGCCAGTATCTTGATGTTTCTATCAGCCTCGGTCAAGTAGGTTTTTTCGATGTCGGCACCCTGCATGATGAAGTCAAGCCGGGGCAGCAGGAATGTTCCCGCTGCATCCAGCTTCTGCCAGGGTGCCAACATGGACTGGTCAATGGAACGGGCGTCGTTGAGGCGGTCGTGAAGCGTCTCTGCTGGTGTTTGCTTCACCTGGTAGCCTGTGGGTATGCCTAGATGTACGTAGGCCTCTCCGGAGTCAAGTGCCTGGACAGGCGACCCCTGAACCAGGAACACGGTCGGCCGGACCGCATCCTCACCCCGGCCTGCAATGTGCACAGTTGCGCACTTTGCCGGATTGAAGGTGAGCCCGACAGCTCGAGCTCCTCGTTCCGCTGCTTGTAATAGTGTTCTCATTCCAGTCGGGGAGTCAGCCAGGATCGCCACGTCATCTGCGTATGCTAGGGTGGTAATTTGTCTATCCCCGATCGTGTAACCCTCTCCCGTGTGAAAAATTTCCCTGAGGACAAGCTCCAGGGTCAGGTTAAATACGTCGGGGCTTAGGGGGCAACCCTGTCTGACCCCAGACTGGATGAGGATGGGGTCGGTGGGGCCTTCCGCTGTGCGGACCCTCGTTGTGAAGCCATCGTATAGTGCGGAGATGACATTTCTCACCTTAAGTGGGATTACATGTTTTTCGAGAGCCCTCGATATAGAGGAGTGCGGTACAGATGTGAAGGCACTGGCTAGGTCCAGCCAGGCAACCACTAACTCCTTGTTATTATCTCGGGCATCTCGGAAGGCCTCCTGGAGCACGAAGTTGTGCTCGTAGCAACCTTCGTATTCCAGGAAGCCTTTATGGGCTCTGCTGTATCGCCCATTGGTCATGGCCCATTTCTTTACTCGATCGGCCAGGATCGCGGCAAAGAGTTTGGGGACCGTATCTCCGAGGGAGATAGGTCTCCAGTTGGAAATGTCTAGGGCATCGCCCTTCTTGTATAGGAGAATGGTGTTGGATTCCTTCCAAGAAGAGGGCGATACCTCGAGACGCAGGACGCAGAAGATGCTAAATAATATATACTCTGATCTTAGCCAACAGGCTGAGAAGCTGATAAGATGTGAGAGGCGAAGAAGTTGATAGGATGAAAGTGGCTGAGAAGTTCATAAGTTGCTAAACGTAATTAGCCGATAAGATTTAAGATAATATATACACCTTGATCTTAGCCAGTAGGCGGCTTCTAGCACCGCCGCACCCATACGCAATCGCGGCTGGGTGAGACAGGGTTGCCCGCTCAGTCCTGATGTCTTCAACCTCACCCTCGAAGGTGTACTTCGCTGTATGACGGAGACGAGTGAGGTGTACTTATACATTCGAGGGTAGACAGCACAACATACGCGCCTATGCTGATGACGTTCTTTATGTGAAATTGAAATTATAAAATCATGATTTAATAGAAATTAAATAAAAAATTATCAGGAATGATTTTTCGTATGGAAATTATTATTATATACTTTCCTATGTAAAAAAAATCAAATCAAAGCCTGTCAGTATCGATCTTACGATTATAACCTCGAATCACAATAAACCTCATGTAGCTGTGTCTTGTTCTTGACCAACTATCTTGGGTACAAAAAAGGTATGCATGATCAAACCAAGAAAAAGCATTTCATTCTGCCGCAACAACTGGCAACTATAACAAGCCAGTTCTTAGATCGGGGTCCTAAGAAATTCAAAGGATTCCATTTCTACCAGGTATCAGAACATAGAAAACTAAATTAAAAATGTTTAAGTTATATGCAAAAACCGTTTATCTATTTTTCAGCATATTACTTTTCAGCAGAAACTTTCAGGTACATAAATTTACAACGCTCATGCGTATTATGTAAATTTAAGGTTTCTTAGACGTTGATTTGTTATTAGTCGGCCGTTTTATCATTTATTAGCTCTTAATCATATCTTACAATGCGTCAACCTTATTTGCTAATGCTGCCTACAGCGGCCGAGTTCTCAAAATGTCAACGGAAATTTAAAAAAGCATTCATTAATCTTGAAACTGCTTTTTGCAAAAATAACTTTGATATCCTATACTACTGAAGAATGATCGTCGAGAAAGCACCGATTCATCGAAATTCATTCCATTTTCTAAATATGTCCGTGTCATAAAGTAATAAAGCAGAGTAGAGAGCGCCGGTTTACTTCGTTAAGCCGCCCCGCGCGCGCGGCGTATCAGAAAATATTTAACACAATTATAAAGATGAAACGTACCCGAGGGCATTCATCATTCAACGAGGTTAATGCACATAGCTCATGAGAAAACGAAATTTTACACGTATATACGCGCTGGAAATAGCCGGAGTGCCCCTGTGCATCTTGAATAAAGTATCGGGCCGCAACCTACGCGTATATAGCCGCGAGACGGCATCGAGATACCTATATATCTATATAATCTCGCGCAGCCAACTCTTAATCTTGTATTCGGCAAAAGTGGATCTCCCTCGCTCGCAGCTCGCGCCAGCATAAATTTTGCAAAGTACACACATCCAGCGAGAGGAAAGAACAGCAGCACTTCGGCCGCGAATCGCGCGCGGCGCGCCGTAAAAACAGCAATCCGTCTTTCTTCGGACGTGGGCGGGTCGAGGTCGAGCGTCCACTCCACGTTTACGTAGGTAGTATATACCTATCCGTATACTTTCTGCCGTCCGATGGATGAATTTTCAGATGCATCGACGAACACGATGCTGCATGCTAGCTATACTTCATCGCGTATACAAGCTCGGCGAGTAATTGAAGTGTCACTCGAAGCTTTCCCGAGTATAACACGGCTCACGCGCGACTGTCGACGCGGATCAAGTATATAATAGCTCTTGATGAAATATAGATATAGAGAAAGGATTTTTTTCTGAAAAATGTATTCCATTAAGTGTCTATTTGCTGATCGATCGAAATAAAATAATAGTTTACACTTAATAGCTTACGATCACAAAATCCCAGTTAATTCTTATATAATATAAAAAAACCATTCTTCATCTAATATGACTTGAGTTTATTCTTCTCTGATTCGATTGTTACGTTGCAATATTATTATTTATATAGTATATCCAAATGATGGATAATACTAGCAAATCCAATCGTGCTCTACAATTATTCACGTTTGATGTATTAGGTATATGGAAAATGGACCTTTGTTTGTACAGAACTTTTCATAACCCATATTTTTATACAAAACACGAACACGAAAATGTAACGGTCGATCAAATAAATTTTCCTATTCATTTGCTTTGCTTGACTGATTTGGGCACTATCGACTCTACTATGAGAGAGCTGGAAAAATGTCTGTGGTTTGGATATTTTGCCCCAGACCTCTTATACTAATCGTGCTACGTTATCTTGCTTTTCTTGTTCTTTCCTTCAGTATGAAATATAATTTACGACAAAAGAAAGCCTACGTATGTGTATCATTAATTAGGTAATTAGGTCTCACGCGAGGTTATATATTTGATAAACATTTCAACGACGTAATCAAAGATTTACAGTGACAGCTATGAAAAATGATAAGCGTCGTTAATTACACGATGCAGGAACAATATAAGAATTATATTTTAATACGTTATACATCAAGGGGCGCGGTACCACGCCGATTGCAAGTAGAGATATATGTCCATTTATTAATAAACAAATAGATGAATTTATTAAATGTATCCATTTATTTATTTAAAATCAGAAAAAATAGAATTAGAGTATCGACTTATTTTTTCGCAGTATGTTATATATCTGTATAACATTATACTGCGAAAGAATCTATGTTATTATATTTCACACAAAAGACATAGATTGAAAACTATAGAATGAAGGAAATGATGTGCTAGTTTTTTCAATGCTTGTAAAGTAAATGTAAAATTAGCTCCAGTCACGATTCTAATACGAAACGAATTCTTCTCAAAATTAATAAAAATGTAATCAATCATGTCTCGCGCGAATAAGGCCGCTTGAATGTAAAGCGTGTGACAAAGAAGCTTAGACCCTATTCAGAGTTCTTGTAAAGCATGAGTTCATATTTACTGTAGGTATTCTTCAGAATCGTTGTTTTGTCGATACAACAATAATAATTCATCGATGTCTGATGTAGTTTATTCTCCACATATTATTTATGTAATCTAAAATATAGTTATAGAATCCTCATAGAGATAAATATAAGTGTCTGTAACGGATGAAAACTTGAGCAATTAGTAAGTTAATGACATCAAATAGTACAGGCAATTATTGTCGCCATGAAGAGTACGACGTCATTTTGAGTAGAATTTTGATAATAGAGCTTATATTAAATATTTTAAATTTGAAAAGCAATCTAGATAAATGAAATCTGTAATACGAGTTACATTGATTGAACCATGAAAGTTTCAAGCTCGTCGTATAACTTGAAAACGTTGACCAAGCTCAACTCCAAACGACTCCAAACTACTCCTACCACAATGAAGACACTAAATTTATTTGAAACCCCGCGAAAGTCGCACTTTTAAACTTCTCCGTTTTACTACATCTACACACCTTTCCCTAATAACTTTCTCTTTAATGTCGCTCAAGGATTAATGGCTCGTCGTTAATGACGGTGACAAAGGGTGGCACGACCTCTCGTAACCTTAATAGTATAATGACGTCAAAATTGCTTTTGCTAAAGGATAAAGCCACATAATATTTTTCCATCAAATTTTATATTCATTTTGAAATATAGTGAGAATTAACAATTTCCAATGAATTAGACTAGAAAAATTTAGAGAATCGAATTTGCATTTTTTAATAGTTTAATAAAATTACAAGGTACACAATGTTATTCTTATTTTAGCGAAAAATGGAAGCTGCGTATTAAGACGGTCTACAATTTTCTAGAGCAATATAATATTTAAATTAAAAAAAAATTGTGAATATATACGTAGAATCTCGATTATCTCAAATCCCATGCTATACAAAGTCCTCTTTGCATAAGGTAGAGTTGGAGCCTAGCTCGGTAATCGCGGGCGGCTTCCACGCAGCCTTCGAAATTCCCTTCATCCCTCCGGAGAAAGGCTTAAGGGTCCGCGACGACGATGATTTATGGCGCGCGTGTAAAACGCGAGGCTGTATATAGCGTATGTACACACACCCACATACATATACACACGTATACATTAACAACCATATATATATATATATATATATATATATATGCGCGACGTGAGTGGCGTACGTAGGTAGTATACAAGCCGTACGTACGCGCAGAGGAGGTTCCTTGTCCCCGCCGAGAGTTTGCCCAGGGATACGCGTAGTTTATATCAGAGCCGGGTCGCGACGTAGCGGTAATCATCTGCTCGTGCGATCACATCGTGCTTCTTCTTTCGTTGATGAAATTTTATACCGCGTTTTGTGCTGTATATAATATGGACGGGTGTTCTATATTTATCATTGTATAGCTTGCAGCTGATCTTGATGGATGAAGAAGAGTTTTCTTATGAAATCCACTCGTAAACACAATTAGTAACAAAGTAACATAAGATATTTTAGCTTGTAACAGCTCATTTTTTCGAGCTGTTATTAAGGGGGTTCTTCGCGTATATGAGGAAATCTTTTTTAGAGGGATCGGAGACTGGAAAATTTTCAAAGTGCGAGCACTCCTTTCTATTATGATTTTTTATTCATTATGTCGTACAATATACAAAAAAACAGTGGAATACGAGAAAAGTGCTTTGTGACACTGTTTTCTCGGCCATTCAAATTTAACTAAAAGTAGCCATTATTCAACGGCATGTGCTCAATGTCTGAGGGCGCGAACGGTCAAAGTGCGGGAAAAGAGCTTCAATTCGAAAAAAAAATCGTTAAAAATGGTCGCTTAGATAAAAATTTATCTACGATTGAAAATAACGTCTTTTATCTTTGGCAAAATTAAAATTTCAAATAATTTATAATGTATTTATCCATATAATATTATTATGAAGATACTATGTATAACTTATTGTTAGTTTAAAGTTTAGAGCTCAAACGAGCCCGTGAGCCAGACCCGAGCTTTGAAGGTACGAATGAGTTTTTGGAGTGTCTGGAATAGCTGGACATAGCCCGAGGGAGCTCGTGGCTCGGCTCGAACCGAGTCTGAAATTACGAGTCGCCGCACATTGCTAGTTTGAAGTTAAATATTATGTTAATCTTTCTCTGTAACAAATCATTGAATAACTCAAAAAACCTTGCGGATTCGGATTTAAACATCGAAGGTCTACGACTGCCTGTACACGAAAACATAAATGAATAAAATAATAGTAGACTTATATAGGCATGAGCAGCCCAAGCATCAGCTTATGAAATTATGTGAATGGCAGACTTACATGTAGCTACAATGTATCAAGATGTATAATGAAACAATAGTCTTTGATTATTGAAATAAAACTTGGTTTTAAATTAATACAAATATTATTATAGAAAAAACATTTACTTATGCGAGAGCAATAAAATACTAGATGCTTCCTCATTTAAATATCCAGTAAAATAATGCGCGCTTAGATACAAATTAGAAGCGCTATTTTCAAGCTCGCTTAACCAAAGAGGTAGGTGGATAAAAAGCAGCTCGCTGCATCAGGCTTGACAAAACGAGGCGAGAATAAAAAAGAAGGAGAGCAGTAGTGCTCTCGAGAGCGGGCGAGGACGATTAAAAAAGAAGCAGGAGAGAAAAAGAGCGAGAATGCAGAGCATAATACGCAAATACCGCAAATAAGCCGCAATGGGGTGCAGAGACGAAGGAGGTGTCCTCAGGGACGCCGCGCATAAGGTAGGTATACCAGAGGTAACTCTTGCCCCGCGGCGCGGCGGGCCTCGTGTCCCCCATGAGGAACGGACTTTTTCTTGTTTTCCTTTTTAGCGCCGACAATATCAGCGCGCACACTGGCACCTCTATATGTCTTTCGCTCTTTTGTATCTCTGTGTATAGGTGTATGTATATATATTTGTGATGTGCTCTATATATTCTCTCTGTGTACGTGTGTGCATATTTATGCGAAACGAAAGCGCATGCAAAAGCGCCTGCCTCTCACGTCCTCGAACTGACAATTAGCGCCAGCTAATTTCTTTATCTCTGATGGTTGTATACTGTTTTTTTCTTGGACTTCGAAAAAATATTGTTTGCGAATCTTTGACTGAAATTCGAGTTACCGGAAAGCTATGCAAATATCAGGCCAATTTTTTATTAAAAGTTTCTTGATTTTCCTTCAGAGTTGCTATTATTCTATGTGGAATAAAAAGTTTTCTACTATGTGAAATGCAAATATTTGAACTAGGTCACTTGAATATGAAATCACCCAAGGTAATCATACGAAAATTTTTAAAAAGAATCAAATGCTGTTTTTTCTTTAGTTAATTTCATTCCAACTTATCTTTACGTGTATATTTGAATGTAATAATTCTTTGAAATGTATAAAATTTTGAGTTGAAGTGCTGAGTAAACAAGGAAATCGGATTACATAAAATAAGCATTTCTTTAGCAAACTCGTATTTTGAACTTTTGTGATTTTTATACACGTAAAAAATAATATGAGTAAAAGTCAAAGAATAAGAACACACGATGCTGTCGCTAATTGTCGTACATGCCTAATATATAGCTTTGTTTTATTATTGTATAAACATTACCAACTTATGTTAAAAATCGATGATAATTGGACATTTTATTTTCTTCGATTGTGAAGCTCCACACAGTCCACAACGTCGTAGAGAGCGACTGAATCTGCGCATGAAGAGCCTTAGTCTGGACTCGCCGGAGGGTTCGGCCCACGTCCGACATCGCACGCCTCGGGACTATCATAACTCGGGTCAGCGAGGAGAATCAACGCCGCCTCGACGTTCTGACAGCGGCAGCATCAATCGATTATGTAAGTATAACTATAATGTAAGATGTAAGCAAACAAACCCACACGTTTCGTAGTGCAAAAAATATTGCAATTGTTGTTACGACGAAAAACAGTTAAAATTAAAAGATATTATTGTTTGAACTTTGAAAATTTACCGAGAGGATGGAAAGATGAAATTTCACTTTCAGTCGTTGAAATAAAAGCAAACATCAGTTATATCGGCAGTGAAAATTCACAGTGAGCCGCGGAATTTGAAATATAAAACAAAGCGAGAAATCGATCTGCGAAATTCCAGGAACCCATTGCAAAAGCTAGGGCTATAGCTATTTTTACTTGGCGCTACAGGGATTTTCCCGGAGCACAATCGAACGCGCAAGAATAAAACATCTGAAAATATATCGTTTTCGAATGCAATCGAATGTGCGCGGTTATGAAAACACGATTGCGAGCTCGTGGTGTATTGAGAAAACACGAGCCTCTCGCTCAGTTGTTTAAATAACGTACCAGCTTATAGGCTATGGCAACGTGCCGAGCGATTTATAATCCTGCGCACGAATCGTGCCTGGACCGCTGACCCACTTGTTGTCTCAGTATATACTATAGTGATATCTAGCGGAATCATAATTCTCGATGACGATTTAACGCGCTCTGTCCGAATGGTTATACGATGTGTTGAAATAATTTCACGATTGTTTACCAATGAAAGTATACCCTGCAATTGCGGATCACTGTAAAACGGGAAACTTTATATCTAGTGGATTCCTATAGCTTTTGTAAGGCATTTCTTGTTATTGATGCAGTTCGATCTACGAAACATATCAGTGAATGCCTGCAAATCATTTTATTGTAGAAAACGTGATTAATTGTATCGTTCTTAATAGTGTAGAGTAATAACATACATAGCAAATACCTATACAGGGAATCTAGCATCTGACCATGCTCACTTAAATCAATCGTCACAATTTATCGCGTGTAAAGTAAATTTATTGCAAAGATGATGCAACAACATTACGACATCATCTCTAACGTAATACGTCATTCGTATGTTAGCAGCCCCATGCAGTCCTGGTCAGAGCATCCACGGGATCCACAAGCAGCATCTGCGTGGTACCATCCGAATGTCGAGCGTCGAACTTCCCGACGATAATGAGAAATCGTATTCTTCGGCGAGTACTTCACCGTGCCCCTCGCCTCACTTGAATAATCAGAACCATCTCAATCCGCCTGGTAAGCGGGTGTTGCCGCCAAACAATCTTTACGTTGTACTGTACAACTTCGAGGCTAGACATCGTGACGAACTTGATCTCAAGTGAGTAACCACTTCCTTTTTGTGTTTCTGCGTAATAATATCACGATAACGATCTTCTATATTATTAAAAAAAAAATAGAAGATATCTGTGCATAGTTTATCTCGTATATTATACTTTGGCGAAGATAACGCTTATATCAATCGCAATCATAATC
>UCOJ01002400.1:0-12135 GCA_900474305.1 Cecidostiba fungosa
TATATATATATATATATATATATATAGGAGAAACGGGCATTTCGAATGCGTTTTGTTTGTAAAACGGGTATTTTGAATGCATTTTGGCATTTTGAATGCGGCATTCAATTTTATGTCGGATGTTTTCAACTTGAACGCGGCATCCAAAAGACCGCATTCAAGCCAAAATAATTAATAGTGATTGCATTATTATTACGTTAAATGCATTTGAACAGTTATTATTTCAACATCAAGGAAGCAAGCTCTTACGGTGACAGTGAGAAAAAGAAATATTTTCCTCTCACACAGACACATAATTGGCTATATGTAGTATGCGAATATCAGAATAATTATTTTGTTAATTTCGTTAATTAAATATGGCGAAAGAATATAAACGAAGGAAAGGATTAGAATGGGATAACGTAAATTACACGAATTTAATAGATTGTTTAATAAAAAGCAAAATTTATAACAAAGAACAAATCGATAAATTATCAATAGAAAATATAAAAAAAATAACCACAAACGTTTATCCTAAATTTGGTGAACGAAAGTTTTACCAGGATACAGTTCAATTCTTTTTAATAAACTATGTTGATGTGATTTCAGTAGATTGCCATGGTAAGTATTTTTCAAAATTTTTATTATTATATTATATATTTACAAAAAATAATCCTAAGAGTTTAGTTAGTTATACTATGTTTTGTTTGTTTAAAAATTGTTCTGATACAAAATTTTTATTGCAGATAAATTAAATGGCAAAAATGTTATAGCTCCGAAATTGAAGTTATGGTATGACTACAAAAATAAATTGATTTCTGCTTTAATGGATATATCGATTAGAGGTGAAGTAATGAGGTTTCTTAATGAAACAAACTATGTTTTATCTATCAAAGAGAAAAAGACTATTCTTCGAATATTGTATAATGATGAAGAGAACTGTGATAAATCGTTGATGAAAAAGTTAGATAATGTGTTATTGTGGAATAGATTGGAGATTTCTGAAGGGGTTTGTAAATTACTTAATCAAACACATACTGAAAATCATAATATTCAGAACCATATATCAACTAAAAATAGCACTGCTCATCCTGATACTAATGTTGATGAAGTTTGTGTTGAAAAAGGTTCCACTAAAGGTACAACCATAAATAAAGAAAGTATTACTAATTCAGACACAAATTATAATGGTGAAAAAAAGTCAGATGTAAGTGATAATACTTATTGTACGACGGGTGCTGCTGCTGAAGTGTGTGCTGAGAAAAGTTCCAAGGAAAGTACGACTAAAAATGAAGAGGGTATAAGAGGTATTTTAGACGCAAATAGTAATAGTGAAAAAGTCTACGAGTCAAACATAAGCGTTAATAATGAATGGGAGAACAAAGATGTTTCAATACCAACAAATAGTATAAAGTATTCAAGTACAAATCAAGAATCATCGAAACAAATTACTAAAAATTCTAAAAAGAAATCAAAATTAAGAACATACAGTAAGCTTTTTCTCTCTAGTTGTTAAAATATTTTTATATAGCGTATCCTTAAGGAGATTTTACCAGTAATACAATAAAAATTGAGATATGTTTAAAATTTCATATTTAAGTTAATAATATATGTTTTAAAAGACATAAATTTTCAGATACAGAATAGAAGCGTAAATTTTTTTATTTTATTTCAATTAATCTCACAAATAAACCGTAAATAAAAAACATACACATTTTGACAAGTGCACTACTGGTAAAACCTCCTAAACTACTTAGTCACTTTTTATTATTCGTAATAGGTTTGGGTAGTATCTGATACCTTGTATATACCTTCTATTTATATTATTCATATGTACAAGGTGTCTTAATCAATCCTTCTGTCACTATAAAATATTATTCAAGATGATTTATTAAAATGGGACACCATCTATATTGATGTATTGTTATGACCAGGTTCAAGGTTATTAAATGATAAATTTCTATTAATACTACATTTTTTATAATTTCAATCCACAAACATACTACGCAGATGTATAATCTATTGTTGCAACAATGTATAACAATAGGTTATATGATTGTGTAGAGTTTTGCAGTGGAGTAAAATAATCAAAAATGCATGTAGACTATTTGTGTGTAGTATAAGGGGCTGTCGGAGCAAACTTTATTGATTGTGACCTCACCTCACGCTGTAGTTCTGATTATTTGCTTACAATATACTTCAAATCAACTAAAATCAAATTGATAATTATTCCTTATTGTATAAGTGACCTCGGAACACAGAGTTTTTAGTGATTAAATTATAAAAAAACTTTATTTCATGAAATATTGTATGAGAAAGTAACGGTCATCTTACTAATTTTCACTTTCATTGTTGCCTTCGCCTCGCGCCATAGTTCTCATTCTTTTTCTAAATTACATATTGGTGTACATATTTACACACTTGTTAATATACAGTTTTATAAAACGCACCTTGGAATATCGCGTTTATGTGCGATAAATAAGTGTATGTACTTATTATTTATGATCTTAAATATTTTTGAGGTTATGAGAACCAGACCATTTCAACCAATCAGCGTAGCTCTGCATCCCCTTAACAGGTTTTATGATAAATAAACAGTTATTTTTGTCATGTCCTTTTGGCGTATCATTGGCAAATTTGTGGATATATTCTGTTACAATTTTTATTATTCTAAAAAGTGACAAGACTTGGGGTGTATTATTGTATCACATACAAATTTTCTGCAAGTTGATTCTTATGAATTAATTTAGGATTTATTAATGTTATAGGTAGGGCAACGAAAATCAAAGTAGACATGATTGACTTTAATTTGCCAAAAGGTAAAATCTGATTTCTGTAAAAATACAAGATTCCTGTATGGATCACATTAATAATATATTTATTTTACAGAGAACGATATTGACAATGGAGAAATCTCAATGCTCAAAAAGTTAATTATTTTATGTATAGCTGATAATAAAAATCAAAATTTGAACCTTTTTATGAACAGTAAAAAAAAGATAACAGAAATTATTAAGAAAGAAATTTTAGAAACTATCTATGTTGGTAAAGAAACAGAAGAGCACTTTTCGTTACTAGACTCAATGATTTTTTATAGATACTTGATCAAGGAAAAAACTATTGAACTTCGCAATAAAATTCATGACAACAGAATAATAATTGATAAAGCTTTTACTGATTTACAGTCATTTGAGGATATTGAAAATGTTTTTTATGATGGTAAATATATCGTTTAAAATATAGTACATTAATAGTTTATAATATAACTTATTTTTAAGAACGTACATAATTTTTTTACCTTACGCATACCCACAATATAATGGACAGTAGTACATATGATATAACTAACTAGTCCAAAACATGATAAATAATGTATACATCTGGGACATCCTACGCCCCAAAGAAAATTTGTTCAAACCTTTATTGGCTATTTTTTTTTCTAGTTCAGTATACCCCTATAAGATTAGAAAAAATGTTTAAATGCTTGTTTACGGAATATCGATAGAACTGTTCTGGTTCAACAAAAAACAACAGGCACTTAACCTGTTTATTGAATAGCCACAATATAATTTACAGTTGTACATATTATGTTAAAAACGTACTATTGTGCTTTATATTATAGTATATTATAGTAGTAGTAGTTTAGTAGTTTAAGATTTTATTTGACTAGCAAAATCCAACACGCTTCGCGCGCACTCAATTTTAAGGTTAACATTTAAAATCATGACTATATTCAGACCGGATATATGTTTTTCAAACAATCAAATTACTTCTTTAACGGCTTCAAAACATCCGGGCATCTCATTTTAAGAGAGGATTTTAAGAGAGGATTCAAAATTCATCAAAATATTCAAAATTTCAAATCAAGTTTAGAAGCAAAAGTCAATGGACCAATCACGTCCATGACACGGCCATCTTTTATAGTCTTTACAACATCCGGTCATCACTTTTTTTAGAGAAGAACAACAGTCAAAAATATATGTACATTGTCACATTAATTAACACGTCATTTATCACAGTTCAATTGTTGGATTACGTCAACACATTTGTATCACATTTTTTGTTCAGTACATATTTCAAATTATCTTTACGATCAAATCTAAATCTATATCCTAAACAGTCACAATAAAGCACGAAATCGTACATAAAAAACGCCAGAAAATATCACATTTTACATTGTATACAAACATAGTATACAACATAGTATACAACATAGTATACAACATAGTATTATTATAGATCATAAAAATATTGTTTGAAATTCTACAGGAAATTTGTAATAAAAGAATTAATTTAATTGTTTTCACCTAAAATGTTTCTATCATGCATAAAAAATCATTTTAGTTGGCATCAAAGCAAGAATTTGAAAAATGCAATATTTGATATGGTCATAACTTTGTCACTTTGTCATAAAGTCACTTTGATGAAAATTGATCTGAAAATTTTTTTCTTTTCTTTAGAGGGTATACAGAACTAGCAAAATACTTTCAAAAATAGTATATGATTTTTTTGTAATTGATTTTAAAGTCAGACAAATACAAAAGTTCCTATTTTGCTGATTTATCCACTGGTAATATATATCTTAAAAATTGTAATTTTTTGTTATTTTGCAGTTGTTAGTCGCATTAATAATTGTACAAATACGCATACTTCAGAATTATCAGAATTTGTCAAAAGGTAAGTTATAATGTTGAAGTAAAATCAAAATATACTCCAATTATAACAATTTGTAAGATAACATTTGAGAACAAAAGGAGTAGGTTCTACCGTTAATTAAATTTATTTAATTAGATAGCATGATATAATGAAATAAAAGTTGATAACTTGGATCGGTTGAGTCGAATGAAGTATAGATAGTGTACGCCTGCTTAATTTTTGTAAAGATTGTAGTGTAGAGCTATATTAAATTAAATAAATTGATGAATTTAATTATTAAATTCAACATGATTTATTAAAAATTCTCCAGCTTTCAAATTCATTATATTTTTTATTAGGATTCCTATTACTTATTATTTATTTTTGTCAGTAACTCTTAGAGTTTATTTTTTCATTTTGTAGTTACAGCGCCCCCTCAGTAACCAATAGCGGACGCCATCAGAAGCTTCCTTGATTCCCCAGAATCCGGAGAATCAAGGAAGCTTCTTATGGAAGGAGACCAAACCAGCCTTGTTTTATAGCTATTGAAAACTAGAATAGTATAGATTCGTAATTAACTATAATATTTATAACTGATATAATAATATTTTAATTAGAATTCATTTTTCAGCGACGAAACGTGTCTTATGCATCGAACCATGGAGCTTTGTAATGCTGATGCATTAGCTACGTTCATCGTACTTGATGTATTTTTACTTGGTTTTGAAACACACAAAGTAACCACAAAAGTTTTAGATCAAGTTGTTAAGAATAAGGATTTCAGGATCTCCGTTAAGAAAAATATGAGTGACTTTCTTGACAAACATCAACATTTTGTTAAAACAGCTACTGCTATAGAAAGTATTGTAAATACTTATTTACCTGATTTCAATACATCAAACAAAAAATTCATGCCACTCATTAAAAGTTATTTGAATATATTGTTAATGCAAAATGGAGTCAATACACAGGTTTGCTTTAGGTATGTTATTATAATTTCTTGTGTTAGCATAGCTGCAATTAAAATTATTTTACAATGTACGCAAATATCCCAGATAGCACAAAACGTTTGAGAAACGTTTATGCAACGTTTTATTTGAAACCGTATTCTAGGTGTTACGCGAGCCCTGTCTGCTGCATGTTAAAGGATACTTATTTTAGTTCTAATACTGACCACCCCATTTAATTTTACATGTATTTTGTGGCGCCAGCTATCGCATGCCATCACGAATAACGTTGCCTTGCAAGTTTTTATAAGTTTCAGAAATGTTTCTACAACGTTAAAATGTCCACTTTTGTTGCCTAATATATGTTGGCAAAACGTTTCTGTAACGTTTCAACGTTGTAACGTTTCAGAAATGCAAGCAAATGTTTAAGAAACGTTTCCAAAAACTTGGAAAACACATTTACGTCCGGAAATATATCCACTTTTTCAAACGTTGTAGCGAAGTTTTTAAAACCTTGCTCACAACGATTGACAAACGTTTCAGAAACGCTTTTAATACGTTACGAAGAATAAAATAAAAATTATGTTAAGTGCAATGTACACGTTTTGACAACGTTTAGAAAATATTTAAAAAATTTTTTGTAAACCACAAGTGAAGTATTGCTCTGGTATCGCCATAGGAAAGTGTAGCATTTAGGGTGGAAGGGTGGGAAGTTTTCAGGGAAGGTGGTCGTAGAAAGGTATTACTTTTAATATTTTTTTACTAAATTCAAACTTAAGAAACGTTTTAGAAACTTTTGACCAAATGTATCTTAGGCAACCAAAGCGGACATTTTAACGTTTCTAAAACATTGGGAAACTTGCAAATCAACGTTACATGGTTTCAAATCAAACGTTGCTGTAACGTTTCTCAAACGTTTTGTGCTATCTGGGATGTCACATTACGTGGTTGTAGAATTTTGCTTTAGTGAACAATCTACTATTTCAACATTACAAATGATTTCTCCTTGTTGGAAAAAGTTGATAGTAGCCGATAAGATTTCTTATCGGCTTGAATGGTGAATCTTATCGATTTCTATCGGTTTCAATCGGCTTTATCCAGCAACTCCAGCAAGGCTATCCGTGTATAATGCAAGTCGAGGCTATGTGCGAAACAAAGCGTTTTAGTACGGAAACTGGCCACGCGCGCTATGTAGTCATAAAAGAATCGATCTTCTCACACTTTGTACCAAAAACAGTATGTGACACTCGTGCGAGTCGATCAGTGATTCTTAAATCGTATGATTGCCACTCATACTTGATGAGAATCACCTACTTCGCACACTTAAATGAAAATGTACAAAGTATTTGGTGGACACTCCGCGGTGCGCAAAACTCGAATTTGCACACGCTGTGTCGACAAAGCGTTTGCTAAATCAAGCTCGTACACTCACTTTGCTGGTGCGCGAATGTTGACACACGGCTAACATTGCATTTTCGAACTAGTATAATTATAATATACTATATTTAATGTTCTATTTAAGGAGAGGTCGGACAAGCAGCCGCACATCCAACTGGCGCTGCGTTCAGGTGGAAAAATCCCGATTTAAAAAACAAATTCAAAGCAAACGCATACTTTAGAAAAAAATTGCTCTGTACCAGCCTGCTTTTATCATAAAGTAACTCGTGCCAAACACGATATTAAGTGCATATTTTTGACGTAATTGAAATGATACGTAGAAGAAGCACTTAATATCACGTTTGACACGAGTTACTCTTATACTTTAGGATTAGAGAAAGGCCGCTAGAAAGCAATTTTTTTCTAAAGTATGCGATTGTGTTAATTGTATTTCGTTTATAAATCGGAATTTGCCACCTGACCGCAGCGCCATTTAGACGTTTCGGCGGCATCGTTTGACTGATCTCCCGAGACCGCCCCATAGACCATAAAAGTCTCGATTATACAACCAAATCTTTAAAATGTTTCATTCATTTTTTTCACGAAAAATTATTTACAGGTATTCGAAAGAAAATAATCTAGGAGCTACAATTAAGGCTACAAAGTTGTGGCGTAAGAATTCGATCCTAAATGTTTTAAATGGATTAAATGGATATTGTGTAAACATACAAAGAAATGAAGAAAAATACTTAACTCAAAACAAGAAGGATTTTTCATTAATGATTTTATCTTATGGAAAAAAATGTCGACTATGGTTAGGACCAGGTTCTTTTGTGAATCACGATTGCAAACCTAACACGAAGTACTACAGTTACAAGCTATCGAAGATATTAAGCCAGGAGAAGAAATCACCTGCTCTTATGGAGATGATTACTTTGATAATGGTGAATGCGAATGTGTAACATGTTGTAATGAAAAAAATTAAAATTTACATATTTATATGCTTATTATAAATAACTGTTGTAAATTATTTTTTGTGAAGAATATTAAGAAAAAACAAAACCCAATCCCATAAAGTTTTCCACTTTTTACCAACTGTACAGAAATATTCCTCCGTCTATCCACCTAGCTAATGATTTTTAATAAAAAGATATTACTTACACATATGGCAATGGTTCTACAAAGTGTAAGCAACAGGCTTTCCATTGATTTAGTAATCTTTGAGGAGATAAATATACTTCTACATATACTTGAACATTAACTCTTACAAAAACCAGCACACAATTTTTTTGAAAACAATTTCCCTTATTAACATTTACTAGATCCCACAAGATTCAACCATAAGCGTATCATGATTCGGTCGACAGGATGCGTGTTTTATCTATATAAAAAAGTACCTAATGAAAAAATAAATTTAAGCTAAGGATATTAAATAATCTTTTTCCTAATTATATGGAATTGATTCCACATTATATAAGCAGCGATTTCCATCGATTTAGTATTCCATACAGATATAATCAAATCTCTTACGTAATCTTGATAGTCAACTCTTACAAGAACCAGAGAAAAATTTCTTTTAAATTATTTGCCTTATCAACATTTACTAGAGCCCACAAGATTCAACCATAAGCGTATCATGATTGGCTCTACACGTTGCGCGTTTTATCTGTATAAAAAAGTACCTAATGAAAAAAAGAATTTAAGCAAATGATATTGAATTGTCGTTTTCCAAATTCTATGGAATTGATTCCACATTTTATAAGCTGCCCTTTCCATCGATTTAGTATTCCATACAGATATAATTTATTCTCTTACGAAATTTTGAAAATCAATTGTTACAAAAACCGGCGCACACTTTCTTTGAAAACAATTTGCCTTATCAATATTTACTAGAGCCCACAAGATTACACCATAACTTTATCATGATTCGATCTACGGGTTGCGCGTTTTATCTCTATATACAAAATTACGAAACGAAAAAAAGGATTTAATCTGTTGATATAAATAATCTGTTTCCTAATTATAAGGAGTTTATCCACATTATATAAGCAGCGATTTCCATCGATTTAGTATTCCATACAGATATAATCGAATCTCTTACGTAAACTTGATAGGCAACTCTTACAAGAACCAAAGAAAAATTTCTTTTAAATTCTTTGCCTTATCAACATTTACTAGAGCCCACAAGATTCAACCATAAGCGTATCATGATTCGCTCTACACGTTGCGCATTTTATGTATATAAAAAAGTACCTAATGAAAAAAAGAATTTAAGCAAATGATATTGAATTATCGGTTTCCTAATTATATGGAAATGATTCCACATTATATGAGCAGCCTTTTCCATCGATTTAGTAATCCATGCAGACATAATCTATTCTCTTACGTAATTTTGAAAATCAACTTTTACAAAAACCAGCGCATAATTGCTTTGAAAACAATATGCCTGATCAATATTTACTCGAGCCCACAAGATTCAACCATAAGCGTATCATGACTCGTTCTACCGTTGCGCTTTTTATCTATATAAAAAAGTACCTAATGTAAAAAAGAATTTAAGCTAATGATTTTAAATAATCGGTTTCCTAATTATATGAAATTGATTCCACATTATATAAGCAGCTCTTTCCATCGATTTAGTATTCCATACAGATATAATCTAATCTCTTACGTAAGTTTGAAAGTCAACTCTTACAAAAAGAAGTGCACAATTTCTTTGAAAACAATTTGCCTCATCAATATTTACTAGAGCCCACAAGATTCAACCATAAGCGTATCATGATTCGCTCAACAGGTTGTGCGTTCTAACTCTAGATAAAAAAGTACGGAACGAAAAAAAGAATTTAATCTTTTGGTGTTAAATAATCTGTTTTCTAATTATATGAAATTGATTCCACATGATATAAGCAGCGTTTTCCATCGATTTAGTAGTCTATACAGAGATAGTCAAATTTTCTACGTATGCATCAACAATCAACTCTTACAAAAAGCAGTGCACGATGTTTTTGAGAACAATTTGTCTTGTCAATATTCTTTAGAGCCCATTGCCATGCTAAACATATTCAATGGGGATGGATTAAATAGTCGTATCTCTCTACGAAGTTATCCTATATTAATAAAAAAACCTTTCTATTACATTATAAAACAATTGTAAAAAAGCACCTTTGTGGTAAAATCCAATAGGCTTTCGGCTGGGTATAACAGTTTCTTTAAAACTATTTATACGCGGCATGCGCGTAAAAATTACGAAATAGTACATTAAGATACGACTACGATTAGTAGATGACAAGCTTGGCGAGTGTGAGTACACTCACTCGGAGCAGGATTATCTTACGATTCTTTTCCTACTGATGACCAAAATTTTATAATTTTGCACGGGCATTTGCGTGCAAACTGTTACCATCCTAGACGCTGAGAGAGCATGCGTAAAAGTAGTTGAGAGTTCTGAAAAGTAATGAGTTTTTCTGAATGCGCTAGTGGATTTGTGCACAAGCAAAGCGAGTCAAGAATCATCGTAAGTCTTAGTCTATGTGTGAAATTGATTAGAATTGTTATCCTTATTATACTTGAAACCATACAAAGACACGTCACCGGTATTTAGTTACTATAAAAGAGCAAGTAGAAGAGTACAATGTGGGTAACTACTATGGCGCGACTACTCAGAACCTACTTCCCGAGCCAGAGGATCTAGTTTCAAGCCTATGGTCTGACAGTGTTTCATTGCACATTCATTACTATTAGTACATTACGATACGTGTGACCTAAGTAGCACTTTATTACACGGCGCGTAGTTACATGTCTCAACTATCCATAACATAAGCGGTCCTGTACTGCACCGTGAGGTTAGCATTCAGGCGTAGCGAGGGCGATAAAGTACGGCGCAATAAAGGACTACTTAGGAGTGACATAAACGCGGACGTAGGTCACGCGCTGCTATAAAAAATATACAAATGAGAAATAGATATTTACTGATAAGTATTAATAAAAGAAAGATGGGGCAGAAAAAGCTCAGCACATACAAAATCTATCTATTTATTTTTAATAAATAATAAGGATAAGTTTTTGCTGTTTATATCAGCATACAGTTTAAAGAAAACATTTCTTTTTTATTATGAAAATATCGATCTTTGTAAGAAACTTAAAAAAAATTTTTAATCTAATATTATCTTAATATTAGTCTAATATCGAAACAAATTCGGAATATCACATAGATTATAAATCACTGTAAGCGATGGAAAATGCTCTATCCTGGATCTGACGGTTTTTGATTTCTGCCAAAGGAGTTTGGTGTACGTTCAGCAGGTTTGTCTTCCCGCATTGTTTTCCACGCTTGTAATTGACTTCGCACGTCTGCAACTTTTCTTGACCTGTTTTTCATTATAGGCGTATTATTTATAAGATCAATAATATCTTTCCCTGGAATAACTATGCCTGCTGAAACCTTATTGTGAAATATTGATAACGCTTGTTTTTCTGCTGCGTCCCATCTGCATCTAGATTTTGTCACATTTGAGTTACTTCCTTTTTTCTTTTTCCTATCCCTTGTTCTACTACTACTTCTACTGTTCAGAGGTTCATCGTCCTCTGATGAGCTATACGATGAATCACTTTTTGATGTTATCGTTCGACGATATTCTGAAAACATGAAATAATAATTATAAGAGTTTCGAGATCCTCAAGAGACTTGCCTGTGCACCAGCCACTCCAGCGCTTTGGATAGAAAACAAAATAGACAGATCGGACGGTAGTCTGTCAAAGCTGTTGGAGGGCTGACCTTGTTTAGTGCGCGTACAAGCGACGACTTCCAGGGGGAGAGAAAGCGTGCCTCGCTCAGAGACAGGTTGAAAATGGTGTCACAGTCTTTAATGGGGCGAGATGATTTATGGCGTTCGTCAAGTTAGCGTTAAGGATGGTGATGCATTCGTCAAGTAATGACGTGGCGAGGAATCACCAGTCACATGCGTTAGGAAGAGCCTTAGCTTCTTAGCACAGATTCCTTTGTACTTTCTGTAAGAGTAAGTAGCAGGTGCGTAGCGTGGAATCTGTACGTCGAGTATGGCCGTGATAAGGTCATGACCATTGATAAAAGGGGTGTCCGTCTTCCAGTGTGATAGCAGGCGATCCTGCTCATCAATTAAAAAAACGAGAGACAGAGAGAGAGAGAGAGAGAGAGAGAGAGAGAGAGAGAGAGAAAGAG
>UCOJ01002401.1:0-12210 GCA_900474305.1 Cecidostiba fungosa
TACACATCTTCCTCTTTTTTTGTACCACTTATGAGTGTAAATTTTGAGAAAATATTACTGTTAAATAAAAAAGTTAAAAAAGTTAAAATATTTGGTATAACTCCACCTTAAATATGAGACGATAACTTGTAAAGCTAGCTAAATTGTAAAAAAATTATCGAACTATTATATAGTTATGTATTTACTTTGTGTTTTAACAAAAAAGAAAAAAAAAAGAAGATTTTGTATAATCGGTTTTAGTGGTGAATCCTTAAATTAATCTAATTTGTCTGTATCGAAATAGTTCATGATGAAGCGAGCGGCAATGAGAAATAAAAAAGGTTAAAATATTTATGATTCTTATTAAATCTACCTTTCCTAAATGCGTAAATCAATAACTAAGGGCCTTCAAGCATTACGATATATGTCATAGTCTATTGTACTATGTATAAAAGTTCACTTTATTTTCTCTTCGAAGGTTGCTATATATAAAGGCCCCTTAAATAATTATTTTCGTTGTATATAGAGTTTTTGGATATTTAAAATCTTAATTCAAGAATGTTTTTGAAGTTGTAGGTGCAGTCAATAATTAAAAAGTTTGGAGCAAAAGGTACGCACATTTTTCTCGTTTACTATATAATTATGCAATATGAGATAAATTATGTCATAGTAGAAATCAAATTAAATTTAAATGTTTTATTTAAAATTAAAAGCTTAGCAAGAATTATTATAACATTATCAGTACTGAATATATATTTTATATTATAATTATAGAATCATCCTCTATTGACGAAATGACATTAACAGCATTTTTAAAATAAAGAAATGCTTATTATTATTAAAAATAAATATAAATGTTTAATCTCAAATTGTATCACATAATATCTTTCTTCAAATTATATAAATACTTACTTAAATATCGTCATATTTCTTTAATGGTATAACTCCTGCGTAAGATCTTGTTCGTAAATGTGTTCATATTGAGGATGCTGCAAGATAATTTCGTGAAATTCATCTTCTGAATATGGAACTGAAATACATCAATGAAATATTATGATTATCTTAGTCAATAAATGCATTCATTAATTTGAATTATTATTAAAAAAAGTTCAGATACTAAACTACATGAGAAAATGAGCGTTTTTTTAGACGTAAATTTGTGACAAAATAAGGGGCGTTCTTAGCCTATGAATAGCGACGGAAATAAATGGTTACTGCAAGGTGTGAAATAGATTATTTGTAAAACTTTTTAAGTTTGAAAAAGTTAATGGTTACTTCGCAGGATTGGTTACTGTTTCTTGTTAAGCAGGTTATATCTAATAGATGTTTTCGTTTGTTTTTATGCAGTACATATTTGTTTTTGAGTTTAAGTATCTGTATTATGGCTTCAGGTTTTTGATCACTATATTCTACTAGGGAAAACTGAGTTTTTATCATTTTCATTTTCGGCCGTTTATTTTTAAACTCTGCCTAGAAGTATTCTTCTACTTTATATTATCTATGTAAAAATATTATTATAATACTGTTTTGTTCAATTAATTTTATCTAATTCAATATAATATATGTTGTGACTAATAACAGTGTGCCAGCTACTGCTATGTGACGTCCACTATTGTCGCACTCATGAGCGGACAAATGATAGCCCATCTCTGTTTTTTCTTTTTTTTGGGGGGGGGGGTATTTTACCGCTCTGGCTGAACTGACTCCTACATCTGAATCAGAGATTACCTTATGTACAGCCTTACTGATAACTCGACTACAACGTAGTTTCAGGGAAAAATGGCTGCTGAGTTCTCGAATGCAAATACCACCCCTATATCGAAGGCATTCTATACGACGACTACAATTCTTAAGTAGTAAAGCTACTCGTAATATTGATAAAATGTCCTGGCGGTCAGAGCGAACTTTGCCGATGATGACCCACATAAAAAAATTGACTTTGTTAGGCCAAATATTAAATTTATAATGATTCGTTATCATGTAGAAGAATAGCAATCAAACGTTAATAGTCTAAACAATTCGTCTGCTACGTCGTGTTTGTACCCTGCTGAAAATAGTGTGTAGAGATTTCTGCAGAGTAATCTGCAGAGATCTCTGCTGAGATCTCTATAGAAAACTCTGCAGTGAACTTTGCACAGATCTCTGTAGCAAATACTGCAGTATCAAGTAATCTGCAGAGAATCCAAATTCCCTGCAGATTTCTCTGTAGACGTTTTTAGTAAGGATAATTCCAATCTAGTTACAAAAAATACACATTTAATGTTCAGCTGACCATGGTTACCCATTACCCACTACCTTATAGTCATATCTACGTGAAAATATCACATGAAATCTACATAAGATCTACATGAGATCTCATTGAGATCTCTTAACAAATTTCAATTTTTAGCCTGGCCCATGTAAAAAGACTTCATAGACCTTTCATACAGCATTTATGACGGATAGATTATATTATTTACATAAGGACTTTATAAGAGAATGAACCTATAAAAGTTTTATAATATTTTTATAATTTGATTGTTCGTATATAGATAATACTTTTGCACAATATATTTATATAAAATATATCGTTTTCAAATTTTAAATATTTTAATGGTTGCACTGATACAAACAGACTTACATAAGAGTAAAATAAGTAAATGTATAATGCGTACGTATACTATACATGTATAGTATACGCAACATGGTAAGTATTTCAATGAGCTTATTAATTAGAACGAACACGTTAGTTTAATAAGAAAAACATAAACTTCAAATATATAATTTACGGCTGGCCTCATGTGCACTTTTTAGCTCTTGCAATAATCCTCGAACGCTTGTTCCGATTTGCGACCTCGTTTGACTAGCCCATCCATTTTTGTCACCGTATTTTTGAGCATATGCTAAAGAAAATAACTTTGTATTCAACAATAATCACTTATTAAAATGTGTACTTAATTAAATTGTATAGTTTGTTGGGATAACAAATCTAAATTTGGTATGATACAATTTTTTTATGTATTAATCGTGAAATTCATGCAATCATAAGAGAATATGTTCGACGTTTAAATGAAAAAAACTTTATACATACACAAATTTCTATAGATCTATGTAATGTGATTCCTACGCGTTTGACATTATGTCATTATGCATTACCTTTAAAATCAATTGACGAAGCAATTATGTACGTCAATGATTGCATATGTATACAGTCTAATACTTACGAAAAAAGATGATTTCAATAAAAGAGCTTCGAAAAAATGTGTTTTTTTTTGTAAATAATGTGTAGCATAGTTTATTACACACATTTTATAATAATTTTATAAATTTTTTATAAGTTCATTTCCTTATAATGTTCTTATAAACATTATATAATTCATACTTCATAAAAATTTTATGAAGATTTTATAAAGTATTTTTACATGAGGGTAGCTGTGGCCAAGAAGCTTTTTAGGCTATACGTGCATATATTTTGAAATAATTTTTCCCTTCTGATTGTTCCGACCGTCCCTAATAAAATCAGATACTAATTAGTCCTTCCTTATTCCAAGATATCAAAGATAAAAACTGCCAATGTAGAGCCCTATGCAGTCCATGTTAGATGATAATTATTTTAGTTTTAATCCTGACCACCTCATTTAACTTTATATGTATTTTGTGGTGCCCACTCATCGTGTAGCACCTCGAATTTAAATACGTATATGTTGTGTAAAATTTAGTTTTCTCAGATTGTTATAGATACTTTCAATAGTTTGCTTCTAAAATGATACTATAGAAGAAATATTTGTTATGTTAAGAATTGATATAAAAATAATTACCTTCTTTCAAAATGTAATGTTGCAAATCATCATGATCTTCGTTATCGTCATCTATGGAATGGACCGGATATGGATCTAAAAATTTACAATATAATAATAAATAAAATTCAGCTAAAGCGATAAATCGAATTTTAAATAATATATTAAAAATACTGTAAAATACATAAATATTATTGAAATATTTTTCTAAACAATTTGTTTTCAAAAAAGCCAGAAAAAAATTATTTCAAATGGTCCAGTCACAATAAAAAGAATACTACAATGACCATTATTTTACAAAGTGAATAGTTGATATTTTGAAGTCCTAAATCCCTAAAATTATAGGTATTATCGAGTAGTTTAAGATAAAAAGTACTAAGTTGATTGATTTTATAGAAAAATGTCTACAAGCTTATTACTGAAACTTATCATTTTAGCGTTTAACCTAGTCGCTGGTTTCAAAGTTACCTATATTAATCGTAAGTTAATAATTTTTAAATAAATAAATAAAACAATTTTTATGTATATGGTTTTCGTGAATTTTCTATTCTAAACGTAATATCAGACGTCTATTCTGTACGTACTTAGTTGTAAAGGAGTAGATTGGTAATTACTTTCTTCATTTTCAGTAGCAAGAACAGTATTCGTAGTATGTTCATCATTATTATCTGTTGAATAAATTCTTATTATTTTTATTATTTTTATTATTATTAATATAGTACAATAAACATATACAAAGGTGACATTAATAGCATATTTTATATACCAAGGGAATAAAGTGGGCCTTTTTAGACTGAGTGTGGAGTTAGCGATAAGAATTGAGATGAGCTAGTACAGGCCGAAGGCGAATGTGTTTGCGAGCCGAAGACGAGTACTGCAACCACAAGAGGTCAAAAAGCCTACTTAGCCCTTGGTGCATACCATATTTTTTTGTGATGTACGGACATATATAAGCATTTTTTAAATGCGTATAGACGGAACTGACCTGATTGTGTTTTAACACGGTAACCACAATTGTAGCAAATGTAATTGATAAGCCACTTTAATTTTTAAGTGATTTTAAAAGATTGACCACTGGATTTTTTACCGATGGATATACTTGATGATGCTTTATCATATTCAACTAGCAAAATCCAGCACGCTCTACGCGCGCCCAATTTTCTTAACGTTAGCAGTTCCAAATTGTAACTATATTCAGACCGAATATTTGTTTTCCAACCAATCAAATTGCTTTATTAACGGCTTCAAAACATCCGGTCATATAATGTCCCATTTCCAAGGAGAGTCCATACCCTTTGGGTCATGGATTTTGCTAAAACTGTAGAAAATGAATTTTCGGCCAAAAAATGGAGGTTGTGAGTACTTACATGCATTAAACTATATCTATATATTAAAAGTTATTTAACTATATATATATGACAAATCTATATCTCGATAAATAAGGCCTATGGGACCAAACGCCGAATCACGATTGTTCTGGCCATCAACTTACTTTCTACATTTTCAAAGAAATCTATGACCCAAAGGGTGTGGACACTCGATTCTTGTCAGTTAAATTTTTAGTAATGTAAAAAGCTTAATATAATAACTATCGATAGTAAAAAATATTAAAGTATTCATTTTTAGTTGATTTTAAATATTGTCGTTTATTATTACTATTATATTAAATATACCTTCTTTGTCAAGATGATTTAAGTGTTCGTTGTGTTCGTAATTATTGTGATCCTTAGAATGAATAGGTACAGAGCTATAACTCTCCATGTGCACATTTTGATAGCTTATTGCACCATGTCCATGATACACAGTATGAAAATTCTGAAACTGATCGACAGCTCCTCGGGGTATCCTGGCAGATTCGCTCAGAAACACCGTCGCCGCGAGACATAACTTAAATGAAAAAGAGAGAAAAGCAAAATTATTAGTTTGCCAAGCTCGCGAATAACCTATATCTCTAAGAGTGTGCGACGCAATCTTTTGCAATGCGTGAGAAAAAGTGTTACAGAAACTATGCAACAGAGATAAAAATCTCATTAGCAGCTTAGCTTCAGTTCTACAGTTGCCTTGGGCAAAGAACAACTAATTATTTTCAACAATTAGTCTTAATTGTATGTGGTGTAATCATATACAAATAAATTTGACAATAATGCATACATAAGGAATCAAGATTTTTATTTTTTTTAAATATTACAAGATTTTGAATAAATGAATTTTATTTGTAAAGAATAACCAATCGAAAACCATATTTTATAAGACGAACAATTATTAATAATTAAAGACTAGCTTGAATCACTCGCTCACTGATGCTTCCTCATTATTTATTGATACTAGGCGACTACTGTTCTAATAATTCACGACGCAGAAACAATTACAATCTAAAAAAAGTTACTTCTAATAAATTATGATATAGATTGCGCAGATGCAAACTCGTGCCTTAGCCAATTCAATAGGAAAAAAAAATTTGAATTGTGTAATTTACTTGATAAGTACAGTAAGTTGACAATAACATTTTTCATCATTTTACTATTCAAAGTTATACCGTAAAAAAATAACATTTTTAATCAAAATTAACCAAGACTACCAAGAGTGAACGACATAAGGAAGATATTTATTATATTTATCAATAATAATCAAACTAGAAGATGAAATTATTCAATTTTCTACGAAAGTTGCGGTGATTTCAGGTAATATTCTTCAACGATCATATGTGCACTACATGTCACGTGACTAAAGTAGAACTTTGAATTCGTTTTAGAACTTTATATTTTAAGAGTACTACATCGAGTGTAAATAATGACCTTAATGAAAAAAGTATAAATAAAGTGGAAAGTATTTTTGAGAGAGTTTAATATAAAAATCGTATTTATTAGAATATAGCGCGCATAGATTTTTTCAGTATACTTTTAAAAAATTAGTGTTTTTTACCTATATTATAGCTAGTTATTACTAATCTTAGAAGGTTTTAATTCCAAAATAAATAAATTACGAAGTTACTTATTTATTCAATAATTTCTTACTTATATTAGTTATGATTAACGAAACGTGTCTGCGTTACTTCGAATTTTGGTAATATCAATAGAACAAATTGAATTTCTGGACATAAATAATGGACATACTTTAAAAAAATGTTAAAGTTGCTTTTTTATACAATCTTTGTTGTAATATCCGAAATTAACAGTGTCCGAATAAGTTGAAAATCTTCAAATACACTTTGAAACATATAGCTGATTATAAATTCACTCAATACACTATAAAAATACTCACTAATAGTCTCATGGCGTGCTTTATTTTATTGTGTACTTCAACTGAACTGCGCGTTCCGAAGATCAGCAGTTATATAGCCTATGCGCATCCATCCAGCTCTAACTTTCTTCATGTCCTGGGAACGACAAAAAGAAAGATGGATATATGCTGGGGATCTACTAACAATCAAGAATTACGAGACTCTCGCGTATATATTTTATATAGAATATCCAGGCCCACCAATAATCTTGCCTTCCTCGTTCAAATGCGGATGGGAAAAAGTCGCTCGTCCGAGTAGTAGGAATTCAGATATGAATACACTTTTTTGCGCAACTGTGCCGTATATGCATTCAATTAAAAAGACGTGAAACTAGTTCGGTTTATTGATGTAATGATGCAGAATTCTTGTATGTAACACTTCAGATATATATATATATATAATTTCTATTATTTTATGTGATTGATTAATTAATTATAAATAATATAAAAACTGGAAGTGATAACAGAATATGCGTTGTATTTATTGTCCTAACTTTTGTTTAAATTATGCCTTATTTATTACGAATAAGTGATTGTTATGGCAATTTATTTAAATAATATTTTAAAATATAATTAACAAGAAAAAAGTTCATTATATCCTGATGAGTTGATTATATACGTCAATAAATGAATAGTATAATAAAATTTATATCCATATTAACAAACTTCGATAGAAATAAATGCTATAAAAATAAGACATTTTGTTTATAAAAATATTCAATCCAAGATTTTATATTCAGTATTGTTAGAGATTTTCACGCTTACATTTTATGATTCTCATTTACATTTTTTATTTTGGCTAAGACTTTCAAAGCAATACAAATTGATTATATGAAAATTTATAATAACTAATAAGTTGGGTTATTCATTGTATTTTAACTCTAGTAAATAGATCAGTCAAATTATTATTATTACTAAAATATTTTAGGACATTGATGGGATTCATAAAAGATTTGTAAAAAATCATCTTTTTACAATCAGTTATAATATAAGTGAAAATTAAAATATTCCTCAATAAAAACAGGATTTTTTTCAATAGAATTATTACTTTTATTTACAAAATTATATTATAAGAAACTACGCGTATAAAAAAAATGTCACAAACGTAATTGAATAAATGATTTTACAAAAGTTATATCATGATCACAAATCAGTGACATCCTATTTCGATATTTCGTTGAACTCCTCTTATTATGGATTATTTGTCGCAAATTTCGACTTTTGGTACATGTACTGGTGATGGGTGGTGATACGCAGGTGCACTGTGATGATTATATACAGGTGTAGGATGATGATAAGCCGGTACTGGGCGATGATACACTGGTGCTGGCTGATGATAAACTGGTGCTGGTTGATGATAAACTGGTGCTGGATTATGATAAACTGGTGCTGGATGATGGTAATCTGGCTTTACCACTTTCACAATTTGTGGCTGATGATACTGATGTTGAGGAGCATAAATGATTCCTGTATGATGGGGATGATGATGTTCGTAGGGTGGGCAATCAGGTTTTACTACAACGGCTGGCTTAGTTATAGGGTGATGGTAGCTGGGTACCTGATACGCAGGTTTATGATATTGCGGTGCATAGGAGTAGACTGGCTTTTGGACCACAATTTTGGGTTGCCAGCCAGGAGATTGCCAGCCAGAAGATTGCCAGCCGTTCGAAGGATAGCTTGGGGATTTCCAACCAGATTGCCATCCAGGAGATTGCCAACCTGAAGACATGGGCCAACCATGAGATGGTTTGTTCCAGCCGTATTTATTCCAACCGACGTTTTGTTGCCAAGGGTCTGGAGAATGCCAGCCCTGAAAATAATAAACATGAATAGTGGTTTAGAAGCCGCAGTAATACACGGTAGATTTACAAAACCAAGCGGGGTGAATCATTCACCCCGCCGCTATACTCCACTTTTGTTATTTATCTATAAATCCCAGTGAAAGTAAAAACCGTAAGAAAGTGTAAAAGAATGTAACAAAGTGTTAGATTCTATAACATGTTATTGGATTGCGAAAAATCTTTATATTTTCTTACAGTTTGCTACATTTTATTACATTTTGTGAAGTTCCTTCACATTTCTTTACATATCTATAGATATAGCCGTATAATGTAGGAAAGTATAAAAAATGTATGAAATTATGAGTAAGTGTATTATAATTTGGTACATTTTTGTATACTTACTTACATTTCTATTTTTGTATAAAATATTTTTATCATATAATTATGAAAATTATTGAAAAAAAGTAAAATCAACAAAGTAAGACAAAGAATAAATTATAACAAAATGTCACAAAATGTAAGGAAGTGTAAAAAATATAATAAAGTGTATAAAAGGCCCGAAACTCAACAAAATTATTACAATATCTTACATCTTATTATACTTTCTACATTTTCTTACATTTGTGTACATTTTAAAATTTGTTCTATAGAAAATAAAAAATTGTATTCAAAGGTATCTAATTAATAAATATATAGTCTTATTAAGAAAGCCGCATTTGTAAACATATAGTAATTATTTGAGTAAGTGATAACGTGAATTAATAATGTATTATGAATAGGAAAGGTATTTTTGTGATTTACTTAAAATTGTTGTAGGTTCAATAATTTAATTATTACATTACAAAAATGTGTCTTTTAATTAGGTAAATATACATTCGCAAATAAAATTATTATAATTGTTACCAAGAAATTATACACATATGCAAATTATGTCGGGGCTAATGATGATTAATCGTTTATGCTGTCAATCAAAATTACATAAATGTATAATATTCATTTTATCCCGCTTAGTGATATTAATTGATAGTTAATTTAATATATTGCTCATGATAATATTATTATATTTAATTATAGTAATACGATGATCAATCAAAACTATATGCAATGATCGCACGAAAACTTTGTTCAACTAATGTTCTCACCATACTGCATTGCGACCAACTAATCTAACTCGTTAAAATAAAATAAGAACTTTTAGTACTTTTAGCGTTCTGTTGATGTTAAAAAACCTTTACTCACACTATGATAAGATGGTACATGTGGTTTAATGACGGAGACTGCTGGTTTATGAACATAGTTTGGTTGGTGTACGAATTGGACTTTCGGATGTTCCGGTACCCAATTCTTTTGATAATGTGGCCAAGAAGGTGGGCATGGTGTCGAGTGACTTGGCCATGAATCTCTTTTTAGCTTTGCCGATTCCACCATTGTTGCATCGTCCATTGTTTTTGATAATATATCCGACTTTATCTCAGTGTCCGCCCAGACACTCGAGAGATAAAGAAAGAAAATTATCTGAAAAAACAAATAGAAATGCAAAAGTACGTAAGATAGAAGACATAAAAACATGTTAAAATACGATTAGAACAATACAAATGTTAAACAACAATATATATAAATCATCTGCAAAAGCTTAATCTTATTTCTTTATTTATATTAAAAGCACAAAAAATATTAAATATAACTTACAAACGTCTTAGCCATGATTAAAAATTTTTCTTCGTCTTATTGACGAAGCTAGGAAGGTAACTAAACTAGCGTTGTCCCAAACGCGTCACAAAAAAAAATATAATAAAGGGAAGACAACTTCAGAAAACTATACGACGCGGTCGACTCGGGCGCGTCGACAGCCCGGGCGAAAACTAAGAACGCGTCGAATACACCACCCGGTTTTATAAACTTTTGCCCCAGTTGTAGGCTTCGCAATTGAGTTTTACCTTACTCAAACGAGTGCACTACATAGGCCTGAGGAGAGGAGAGAGAAAAAATGTGCGCAGCGAACGCCAGTACGAATAAGATTCCCTTAAGCGGTGCAAAAACCTGCAGTAGTTGGCATTGCGCTCCGAGCGATCTTGCAATTTGCGGGTCTCGCCCAGATATTTTCACAATAAATGTGACCATGTTCGTTAAGCGTAGGGGTAAAGCAAGGAGATAATCAAAATGAAGACAAGATAATTGGAATATATTAATGCCATTCTGAAAATTATTTACGAACGTACGCTTTAGCGACAAAATAAATGTGATAGGTTTTATGAATCAATACAATTGTACACAATATTGTAATACATACTGTTCGCGTTAAATCATCTTTTAGATAACACATTTTTATTCATGAGATAATTTCAATTACATATTATCAATAAAAAGAAAACATCGAAGTAATAATCGTTTTGATTATATATATGCAACCAAAAGATTATTGCTGCAATCCATCTCGTCGACAACCTACCACCGCATGCCAAAGCTGGCTGCAGGGCTGTCTAAACTAGCTAACTTTGCAGGTAAGTTAATAGGCTTGTAATCGCTCCAGGAATACCAATCGAACTTGTAGTGGACGTGCAATAATCTAAATTTGGTAGCAAACGCTGTCGCAAAACATTGAATCCCAGTATCGTTTTCAGATCTTGAAGGGATAATTACTGCTAGGAACGTATATTTTTCGTTGCATAATATAGTAGACAAGCAATTTATTTTTCCATCAAGTTTTTATTGCTTTTATTTGTATAAATAAGTTTACACAATACAAGAACTGCGTTTTTTGTTTTTAAAGGCTCTCTTCATCTTTAATAATATCATTAAAGATGAAGAGAGTCTAAACAAATAAACAAAAATGCATCTGCTCATTGAAATATTTATTTTAAAAATTGGCAGAAAAATTAAATTTACGGATGTCTTGTATTTGTTAATTGGATTAGATGAATCCTTCGGAATGTTGCCTTAGCTGTGATTGAATAACATCATCAAAACAGAATGTGACGCTAAGAAGTAAATAATCTAGTTTACAAGTTTCATGTCACACGAACAATAGATAAATGAGCAAAGTTTACTATGGACTTTGTATCAGATTATACGCTTGAAGTTGAATAGAACATTGTAGAAATTTAACAACATTATTATAATATTTCGCAGAGTAAAAAAATTAAAATGTCATGAAAAACTATAAAAGTTATGAAGTAAAGCCTTTTGTGTTCGCTTATTTAGAAACTTTTATTTATAATTACATTTACATTAATGATTTATTAAATTAATAATTGCATTTTGTATAAGTAATGAAAACAGATTTTATTATTTATTTATTTTTCGTTTATTTTCCATGTCAGATTTACAATCTTTTTACATTTTGGCCCTTGTTTCTTGCCGTACATCAGTTTTTACTTAAATTAAAGCATGTTACT
>UCOJ01002402.1:0-12230 GCA_900474305.1 Cecidostiba fungosa
GGCTTCTTCTTCCCCGCGTCTTCGATAGGCAGGTTCCCAGAGACTCCCACGCTTCTCTCCCTCGTATGTAAGTATAGCTTCGATGTTGTCGTCTTCTTCCGTACCGGGGGACCTTTTTCACTCGGCTTTTCCTTTCAGCTCTCCTTATTATTGTAGGTCTAAGCTTTTTGTACGAGTTTCTACCTTCTTTTTGTTTACGGGATATACCTTGCGTATAGTAGTATTTCGGGGGTTATTCGCTCATTGTAATGTATGCAAGGTGCTTCGCGCGCGAACCTTCGTCGTCTCTCTCTCTCTCTCTCTGCATATTTTAAGAATACGTAATTAGCGGACGGAAGTGCTGCCGCTGGATAATGTGAAACTCGATACTTTTATGAAAGACTAGCGCGTGCGAAATTTTAAATTGGCTCTCGAGATTAACAGCGTTTTCTAGTTGGCTATTAAAACGAGATTACTTTTTTGAATGATCGAGTGCAATTTGCTCGACTATTATATAGAATTATAGCGATTTTCCGCGCCGGATCATAGTTTCTATTTGACACGCGCGAAAATAAAGCAATTCAACTCTCGCGATGCTCACTTTTATAACTGAGGAAGACTGTTACGCACGCGCACACTCATGAAAAATTAATGTGCCCTCTTTCAATTACAGAAAACTGACCATAAACTCGTGCGTGTGTAAACAATTCGGAATACATTTCGAGAATAGATTCTAATTTCACCTGCTCGCGCATAATTTCCTTCCGCCTCGTGTTTTTCTACATTAAAATTCCTCCTCTTCCACGGCAGTATAATCACGCGGCGTGACTGTTGTTATACGTATATACAATCTTCGCACCTGCGCATTTGTCGGTTTGGAAAAATTGTATTACCATAAAAGCGCGAAATTTGCCATTCTAGAAATCGGCGAAAAATGTGTGTCACGCGTGCAGACACTCTCGCTCGATCTTTCGCTTTTTTACATACACAGACACATCATTGAAAGTCGCAGCGAAAGTAAAAATGCCGATATCGTCCTCGAGCGATACACGCTGACACACATTTCGCGCGCGAGCGTCTCTCTCTCTCTCTCTCTCTCTTCACAGCGAAGCAGCAGTGCAGAAAAAGGCTATGTAATTACAAGAGGAGTCGAGCGCGAAAAATGATGACTTAGCCGAGGACACGCGGATGATGATGAAAAAAGACACCGCTTTGGTTTTCCATGTCTGTGGACGGTATTGTACTATACAAACGCGCGGGAAAACGGAGCAAGTTTTGAAAACTGGGGGTCAAACGGACGTGCGCAAAGATTTTCAGCGCACTTTCGATTTCAGAAAGCGGATTATATCGAACATCGAGGTGAGAGCATGGGATCTTATAGAAAACGCTTTACGTAACGCGCTTAGAGGTCGCGACGAATATATTAATTTCGATGAAAGCGCAGATTTTTTTGTTCGCTCTCCCGAGAGTTGAGCGACCGTTAATCGAACGGTATCGAGATTTTATCGGCTTTTTCTCTCTCTCTCTCTTGGCATATAATCCTCGGTCAGTATAGCATAAATTTAGAAATCCACGTAATACGCAGATCTACGATTTTCATACATATATATAATCCGGCCCAATAAATAGGCTCCCGAAAAACGTTGAAACTATAAATCCACGGTTCAACGCCACTTTTTTTCACCATCTCATGAATGCAATATAAATCCCCCAAAAATTACGTAAATTTTCCCCTCCAAATCTACATACATTACGTACCTCGCTCGCGACAATGCACTTTAATTCGAGCGAAATCCGAGCCCCAGCGTATACATCAGGGAAAGTGCGTCTTGCACTCGAAGAATAAAAAAAAAAAAACTCGATCGCTCGGTCCCATAAATTTCATATTATCGCTGTGGGAAAAAAAGTCGTCGCAGCTCCTCGAGGCAGAGAGAGGGCTTTAAAAATAGAAAGGCCAAAAAAGGAGGGCCCGTGTATACAACATACACACATGAGCAGCAGCAGCAGTCCATTTAAGACGGAAGGCGCAATGTAGTCTCCCATGCGGAAGAGGGTCTTCGAGGCAGCTGCAGCTCTCGCACTGCCACGTGTTGCGCTCGCGCACGCGTCTGCCTTTTTTCTCACCCCACGAGAACACCTTTACGCGCATGTATTATAAGTATACACATATAAAAGGCCTGTGGCTTGGAGTGGCGCCGCCGGTAGCCCTAGTTCTTCCTTTTATTTTTGACACCGTGCGACTTTTCTCCCACGCGCGAGTAGCCGGTGCATGTGTTGTCGATCCTTCCGACGAGGTGTTTCCTGTTATATACTAGAGAGTAAACAAATTTCGACGCTTCGATGCACCGCTTGCACACACGACGAGGATGTGAAAACTTATCGAGATGGCTTTTTGATGGCTTTTTAATGTCGGCTTTTGTACGTTGGAAATCGGGACTTTTAATTCATGTTCCACACTAATATATATGCTCTTCTCTACGCTTTGGTTGAATTAATTAGACATTTTTTAATCTATTCAACTATGCTTCGTTTTGAAAACGTTCGAAAGTGTAAACTTACGGTTACAATTTCTTCCGCACCAGACCGCAAAAGCAACGACTTTTCAATGCACAATAATAAATCACGCAAGCTTCCATCTTCTTCCTCGTTCTTTCTCTCATCTGTATAAGCGCTCACGTTATATTGAATAAATTACGAATAATTGCCATCCGCGCTCTCTAAAACAAAGCAAAAAGGTAATTGCGAAAATAACACATACATACGCGCAAAAATTGATGACGGCACAGTATTATACGCGGAGTCTCGAGAGAGCCGAGCTTTTGTCGGCGAGGAGAAAATTTACAAGGGTCGCTCTCTCGCAAAACCGCAACTCGCTCTATCCTCTTGCGTGCGCGCATATACGGACACAACGTGTGTATATACGTATATACAGGGGCGGTGCAGTTTATATACGTGGGCTGTGCGTGATTTTTCCTCGGCCCACCCTTTTCTTTCAGTCTTATATACACTACAAGCATGTAGTCCGTAGGCTCGCGCTCGAGATCCGGCGATTTTTGCGTTGGGGAAAAAATTTACGACTACAACGCGCGAGAATTATTGCGCTGAAAATTGAAAAACTCGCTGACGTTTATTATTATACACACACGCACCTGATGCTTTTTTTTCCCGTTGCCGGATTCTTCCTATACTTTAACGACATCCGGTCGTATACACAATTTTCCCTGTGTTTTTCGCGCGTCTATAGACGCATAAATATATGGACGCGCGAATGATGGCGAGGTATTTGCGAAACTATACTGCTGGATAGATCTTTGAATACAATCGAGTGTCTCCGCGCTTTATTACCGCGGTGTATAATTGTTCTTTGAAATCGAGTTGATGCAATCTCGGCACGCTTTTTTTACGCGACACTATGGTATATATATACATTAGTCGCTCGACATTCTCTCGAATCATATTATCGTTCGGTTATAGACCTGTCATAAATAAATCTTTATAGCAGAGACAGCGGCGCCTCGATAAGCAAAAACACCTACGGGAAGAACACGGAGCGATTTTCGCAGCCGATTTTCTCGAGACGCATGCAGAGAGAGAGAGAGAACAGGTTATCCTTGCGCGTTGGCCAGCTCATAAATCAGAATTACGGGGAGGGATTTCTTAATGCGCCGAAGAAGGCGCGACGACCGGTGGACCTGTGCAGTTGCACCACTTTTTCGATGTATATATACACGCCGGCGTTTCGTCATCAGCCTCGTATCCCTCCTTCTTATATATTCTCTTTTATTTCTCTGTCTCTCCGTACGTCGTGTGTATATATACTGGCTTCCATTCATTCATCTCCTCGCTGAAAGGAGACAAGCCGATTGCGCGGAGTTCTGAGGACAAAAAGATAATTGTGCTACCGGCTTTTTTTGTCTCCTTTGCATCCGTTGCGAAACGTATGTAATTATTTCTCTTTGTGCAAAAGTGCAGAGCTTATTTCCTCGTCGCTAAAAAATCATATAACGCTGTAAATTGTCCCGACTAAAAGCCATTGTAATATATATATATATATATAATAGTCGAAAAATTTAACGGCTCCATTTTCTCGATAATAAAACCGGAGTAATAGATCCGCGGAGCTTTACGAGTTTCGCTGCTGCGCTATGTAGTTTGATAATTTTTTTTCGCCCGGAGCATCGGCCCCCTCGACTTCACGAGTGCGACGATCGCAAACAGTCGTAAAAGCTTGAGTATATATATATATAGGTATATACAGGAACGAAGCTGCCCTTGCTCGACCGGATGATCGAGAAAGCAAAAGAAAGACACGAAGCAGAGAGAGAGAGAGAAAGACACGGGGAAGGGCAAATCGATTTATTTATAACGTTATTAGCGCACGCTATATTTATAGACGGACTCGCGCTGGTTGCGCGTTATTGCGCGCGGATATATAATAATATATAAAAGCGCGACGATTTGCAATAGTTTTTCTAGCAATACACCCCTAAAGTCTCTTTCCTCCATTTCAACTATATATAATAGGGGATAATAATTACAACGCTCGTTTCGAAACAAGCATAGCGTCTCGTCCTCATCCCCGGCGGCGCATTAAAATCACATTTGCTACTGCGAAAATTCCTCCGCAACCGCGCGCACAGCTATATTTACGCGAACCGCTGCCGCCATTATGCAGTCAGGAGCAATCTATTCAACAATCGTGAATTTTTACACATTAGCGACGCTTAAACGCTCTCTCAGCTTCAAGGCAAGAGGAGAGCATCAGGACGGCGACTAAAAAAGAGCCGAGATTTGCGTTTCCGCTCGCCGCAGCATCTCTTCCTTTTTCCAGCCTCCGGCTGTACAGCCGGTATCTTTCTCCTGCTCGTTTTTGCACCTCCAAGAAACGACTTCTATATTTACCGCGAGCGAGCGAGCGTCCGCTCGAATTAACCTCTGAATTTTCAATTATATAACGAAGAACGCGCGCCTCGCTATTATATACCTGTGGCAGGTGCATCGCGCCATTAGTTCGATTAGTCCGCTCTCGGCCGTTACACATATACGCGGCTAATATGGAGGAACTGCTGCAGCCTCGACGTTAGGGCGAAAAAAAAGCCGCGATAATTATAAGGAAGGAGAATTTGTGACTAACGTATCCCCTCGTTTTTTTTCTTTGCAGAGAGGAGAAACATGCGGCTTTTCAAGCGACGATCGCTCGACCAGAGCCCCGAGCTCGTTTCGGCTACGTCGATTAGCCAGGATAACCAACAGCAGATGGAGAGAGCCGTCACCATAGCCACAACCGAGGAAGCAGTCAAAACCGCGACGCTCACCGCATTGATCACCCCGAGGAGAATAAAGGATGAAGCCAAGAGTGCACAGAAGCAACAGACTAACACGTCGAGCTTTTCCGCTGGCAAGAGTAAGTTTCTCCGAAATACACTTTCATTCTACGTATATACCTCGGTAAAATTTTAAACAGTACTAATATACCCATTTTTCCCAACAGGTCTTTCCACTTGGAGCAGAAAGGTCGGCCAGAAATGGGAGAAGCTGAAGCGCGCCGACAGTTCCGAAATACTCTCGGTGTCCAACAGACGTCGGCGATGGAGTCCCCACAGAAAAAGCTGCGCCGATCCTCTGGACGAGGTCAAGAAGAGCAGTGCCGAGCCGACGCCCTCCTCCTCACCCGAGTTTACCAAACCGAAGCGCATCAGCCGCGTCGAGTCCCTACGCAACCTCTTCAAATCCTCGTCTTCCGAACGCTCGTTGAGCACGAGTCACAAAAAGTCCTCGGCCATCCAGGAGGAGGACGAGTCGAGTTTCCGTATGGAGAAGTCACTGAGCGAAGGTGCGCTCAAGCACAGACCTTCACCAGCCGCCGGCGACATCGACGAGCTCGCGAACAAACGCTGGCAGATCAGTCGCAGCATCCACGATCTCGAGCAGAAGAGTCGTATGCTCGACTACTTCCTACTGAACCAGGCTGCGCTTAAAACTAGCGAAGGTAAGGCCTTGGCCAAACGCACACTTGAGGAGACCGCCGCAGCGCGAAGACTCTTGCCCACGTCGGGACTTATGCAGCACAGACAGAGGAGAGACAGTGGAGATTCCGAGGAGGATCTCAACAGCAGTAGCACATCCTCGAGCTCTCGCGAGTCCGCCGTCGAGAACGTAAAGCGGAATTTGTTCAACGTCAGAAGCAGCGTCAAAGAAGACAGGTTAGTTATTCTCTCTTTTTTTATCATCCTCGCTGTCTGATGCGACGAGAGGTGGTTGAAGTTATTGGAACGATGGAATAACTAATGGATTTTCTTATTTTTATCTGCAGATGCGAATCCATGAAAACATCCGTAATCAGCGGTCTCGAGAACCTGATGAGCGGCCTCAAGCTGACCGGTGACGAGAGCGGGTACGATTCGGACAGCACGCGAGCCGGCGCCGATTCGCCGGACAGCGAGAAGTCCATCATCGCACCCATCTTCAAACCCAGAAGTTTCTCCCTGGCTGACTATCCGGGAATCGACCTCTCCCTGCCCTTCAGTACTCCGAAAAAGCTGCAGCTACAGCGGCAGCACACCCTCTCCGAAGAGAACATCATCGCCGAGGATGAGAAGTCTCTCAGCCAGGAGGAGTTCGACGAGCAGGACGAGCCGACCCTCTTGGCCAACGGCGACAGCCTCAACGAGTCCGTCAGGACCGATACCACCCTCCTCGTGTCCGATCACGAGTGCGACGAGGACTTTTCTGAAATCAAGCTCAAGCCCAGCAGCTCGAATCTGTCGCCGGCTGACTCCGGGGTAGGAATCGATATCCTGGGCCCCAACAGTGCTCAGTACCGCACCCCCTTGAAGAAACGGCCCGAGGTGACCCCTCGCACCGCGCACAAGACCAACAAGTTCGGCAACCTCCAGAAGAGCCTCAAGTCGGTCCAACGCAAGCACTCGAACGTGAGCGTGCTCAACCTGCTGGACAACGCAGCGTCGCCGTGCAAGGATTCTCCTCCCGCGACCAAGGTCATCGCTTCCCTGAGCAGCAAGAGCCAGCTGCAGTACTTCAACCCGAAGCGCTCTCACTCGGCTCTCGATACCGAGGCCGTCGAGACTCCCAAGTTCAAGCGACCCGAGCTGAACATGACGCCGCCACCTCTGCCCAAGGCGAGCGCATCCACTCTCTCGGCGACCACCAAGACGCCGCTGATCCGCCGCGAGCTCAAGACCATGAAGCTGCAGGTCGAGCGGCCCGGAACCCTCGGCATCTCCGTGCAGCGTTGCGACGCCGTCCGACCCTACTTCGTCATCTCCGAGATGGAGCCACAGGGCGAGGCGCGCAAGTCCAAGATGTTCCGCATCGGTGACGAAATCGTGCGCGTCTCGGGCCGTCGACTCAGAGGTATGTCCCTGGCCGAGGCGAAAAACGCCATCAAGAACTGCGTCGGCAGTGTCGAGCTGCAGATCGCCCGCGAGCCCAATTTCTTCTTCGGCGGTGAACTCGGCGACACCTGGGGTAGCGAGGAGGAGATCATGGTGCGCTCCAAGAGCGACTCCGATGTCTGGGGTCCCATCGCCAAGCAGCGCGACGACGAGGAACAGCGACGGCTCCAGGAAGCCGAGACGAAAACCTGCGAGATCATCGGCGCCGTCACCAAGGACGGACGTACCGTCTCTGCTCAGGATATGGAATGCGAGGAGCAGAAAGTCACAGGAATGAAGAAGTTTCAGGTTGGTACTATACTCGTGATTATTGGAGCAGCAGTCTATATCTACGCAAAATTAGTTTTTGCTCGTTGGCGAATCATTTGACGACAACTAACGATTTTTTTACCTTGAATTGCAGATTCGTAAACGAAGCTCGACGATAGCAGCCGGCGCGCGACGAGCCACCAGCCTGTGTATGGACTTGCTGACAGTGACCCTCGAGAAGGGCGGTCCCAAGCGTCTGGGCTTCACCATAGTCGGAGGCGCGGATAGTAACAAGGGCAAGATGGGCATTTTCATCAAGGATATCCTGGCTAACGGCCAGGCGGCCGAGGAAGGCATCCTTAAGGTCGAGGACGAGATCCTCGCGGTTAACGGAGTACCGCTCGATGGTATGACTCACGCCAGAGCACTTCAGATCTTCAAGACCGCGAAGAAGGGCAAGCTCGTGCTTCACATTGGCAGACGGGATCCATCGCACAAGCGCGGCTTGACCCTGGGATCGCGGATTTCGACTGAACACTGATTTTCGTTCAACTTTCGTCCATTTACGACGATCATAGTTTAACAAGCGTACACGGCTTTAAATCGATCGCCTATCGATGCAGGCGAATCTGACGATTAATTGTATTTGTTTGTTTGCGCACGCGCAGTCGAATATCGTTTGTATACTTAAATGATGCACAGCTTCGTATATAAATATATGTTACGTCGTGATGATCTCGTTTTACTTAAATGGTACAATTAATTATGCCGATTGTAAATTTTGCGTTCGTAGATTGTAAATTCGCGGAGAACGAGACGGAGAAAGCGTATTTATTCTTTCGTTTCTTTTTTTTGTACGTCATTAATTTCTAGGGGTTTCTGAAGCTACACGAATTTATAAATAACGTTTATTTAGTAATTTAGTGTCTCAGCGAATTAAATTTGCAAAGTTTTTGTTTGTACGTAACGATGCCGATATTGTGATACTCACTTAGCGTAATAGTGTTTGTAGTACTCGCGCGTGACTATAACAGGAAATTGTGACAAAAGGCTCCCGGTTATCTGATAGTTTTTGGATAGTTATTCAGTTTTTTCAGCTAATAGCTGTATTTTCTTGCCATTAATATATCTTTCTTTCGTCTAAAGGAATAATACGTTGACATTATTCTCTAATGGGCTTTTTGGATTTATATCTGTTTATCGAATTTTTCCGCGAACCTTCAAAAGCGTCAAAGACCAACGATCGAATATATGATACTTAATTTGTAAGGAAAAACGTGATGTCGCACAAGCATCTCTATTTTCAGTATTTCAATGAATCATATAATTTTCATGTTAGAAGTGAATAATTCAAAAATGTTTCATTTCTGAGAAGTTAAACATTGTATACACGTTAAGTGTAATCTAGAAAGTCATATTAGTTTTCAAACTTTACCTAAGGCGTTAGTTTGAGTTTCAATTAAGTTTAATAGTCAAGTCACGAGCAAATCATGCTTTTCGAAGTGTATCTGTACTACGGTATTCTTCAAAAGACTGAAAATAGAGATGTTTTTGTGGGTTCATCGTTTTTTCCCGGTAACACCGCGTAAATGTACGTTTGATATAATTAATATATTTGTTAGAAGATAAATTGGTCAAAATCTGTTAGACACGTGCTAACAGAGAATCAGATTTGGCTGTCGCTGTGTAAACTCGGAAATATACTTTTCCCCGTTTGGCACATGTTCTTTAACATGTTTTTAGCTTTAACGGGGAGGTATAGTGCGGAAAGTTGATGATGAGTTCGGATCTTAGATTAGCTTCTTTGCTTGTGTTTGAGTACGTCGCGAGTTACTCATCATGACCATATAATTAGCGAATTATTTAATTTCTCAATGTAGCGTGTATTAGAGTCGGTACGATGTGTATAAAGCGAATTATTTTTAAGCTCCTCGAGACTGACATTGCAAATGTCTACCTGATAAAGTGCTGTGATACAAAATGTAGTCACAATAGCAAATATTCGAAGCAAACAAATAAAACGATGTATAAAATGTAAAATAAATAAACACGAATTCATTGAATAGCAAAACATTACATCTAAATTATTATGAGTTCTCCTCACAATTGATGTTATCCAAAATGCACCCAAATCCAATGCAAAATCTCTCATACTATTAATATCTTTGGTAATAGGCGGCATTTGCCTGTCACGTATTTGTCTAGGTATATTACAGATCTGTATTATACAAAATAGTATGTTTTTAAAGTTACTCGTATGCAATACTTATTTTAATTGTAAAAAAGATTATTATTTTAAATTAGACATTTTTTACTTAAAGCATTTTAATATATTTTCTTTATATATGCATGTACGTAAGCAGAGTTTTGTACAAAAGAAACTTTATACATAAAATATTCGTTAAACACGTTCATTGTGATACGAAGTTACAATATACATTTTAGCCGTTTGAAATTGTCAACTTCTATTAAATGCTTCTAAATAATAAATAGTAATTCTATTTTGGCATATCGCAAGGAACGTGTTGCAAACTTAACATTTAAATTAGTTTCTAAATCTAAGAGCAAGTGTCACCTCATGGGTGGCAAATACATTGGAGCAGGTCTTGGTGGGAGGTAAAGTCTACTTTGAGGAGTAGGGGCTTGTGAGTAAGTATAACTTTGTAGAGTAGGGCTTGGAGGTGGTAAATATGTCCTAGGTTGAGGTACGGGCCTTGGAGGCGGTAAGTAAGTAGCTCGAGGTGGAATAGGTTTTGGAGTTATTATAGGTCGCGGTCTTGAGGGCCTCGGTCTTGGTGGTGGTGGTGGCGGCCTCGGAGTTGGAGAAGGATAATAGTAAGTGGGTGCAGGATAGATATAATTTGGTGGTGGTGGAGGTGGAGGTGGAGGTGGTGGTGGTTGCGGAGGCGGAGGCGGAGGTGATGGATAATTGTAAGTCACAGGTGGTGGAGGTGGAGGTGGTGGTGGTGGCGGAGGCGGAGGCGGTGGTGATGGATAATTGTAAGTCACAGGTGGCGGTGGAGGTGGTGGTGGTGGTGGTAGTGCTGGCGGTGGAGGAGGCGGTGGTGATGGATAATTGTAAGTTACAGGCGGGGGTGATGGAGTTGGTGGTGGTGAAGATAATGGTGGGGGAGGAGGTCGCGGACGTGGAGATGGTGGAGGTGGTGATGGTGGAGGAGGCTGTGGTGATGGATAATTGTAAGTTGGAGGCGGGGGTGGTGAAGTTGGTGGAGGTGGAGGTGATGGAGATGGTGGAGGTGGAAGAGAAGGCGGCGTCGGAGGCGGAGGTGATGGAATGGAAGGTAGCGGAAGAGGAGTTGATGGGGAAGGATAATTATACGTTACAGAAGGTGGTGGCTGCGAGCTACTAGTCAGAGATGAATAATTTGGGGATATTGAAGTTGTGACAGGTGTTGAAGATGGCGAGGAGTATTCTTGAGTTGAATAATCGTATGTTGATGTGCTTGGTGATGTCGAAGTTGCTGTAGTTACAGGCGTACTTGGCCTACTTGATTCCGTGACAGGTGTAGCAGCAAAAGTTGTTGACGACGGTGTTGCACTTGGTGTCAAATAAGTAGTAGTTGGTGCTTGCGTTGTAGATGGAGTTGTTGAAGCTAGACTAGTTGATTCGATAATAGATACAGAAGGTGCTGTTAGTCCTGACGTTGTCGAAAACTCGCTGGACGGATAAGATGTCGTTGGACTTGCTGTTGGTGATTGTGTTGTAGATCCAGTAGTAGTCGATACTGATAATGGATTTTGTGTTGATGTAGGTAAAGGAGTTGGAGATGTACTTGAAGAAGGTTGAGTTATTGTTGATGCTCCTTGAGTTACGGTTTCTGTAAATGCTACAGTTGGTGAAGGATAATTGTAACTGTTTGATGAACTGCTGTAGGACTGCGAAGGCGTTGAGCCTAATGCTGCTGTTGTCTGTTCCGGTGACGCACTGCTCTCACTACTAGGCTGAGCAGTGGACGAGGAAGTTAACTGCGTCTGGTAGCTCGACTCGGCTGATGTACTCGGTGTAGAAGTTACTGCTAAAGATGACGAAGATGCAGTTGTCGTTGGCAAGGTACTACTTGTAAAAGTGCTTGGAAAATTTGAACTCACGACTGGTTGGCTGTACTTGGCGACTGGCGAAAATCCAGCATTTGCAGTTGCCGATGATGAAGCATAAGCTGCGCTACCAAACGTCGAGTAACCTGGCGTTGTGGACGTTACCGGACCACTAAATTTCGCCACTGGACTATAGTCCGATGTACCATACGTAGGTTGAGTACTTGAGCCATAAGTACTCGAACCATAAGAAGGAGTAGAACCATACGTGGCTGAACCGTAGGTTGGTGAACTACCATAGTTGACACCAGTATATGGTGGTAGATATGTTGGCGCCGGGGTTGATACTCTAGGCGGTGGTGGTGGCGGTGGAGGAGGCGGCGGAGGGCGCGGTCGAGGTGGTGGCGGTGCGGGAGGTAGGTATGATGGTGGAGGAGGAGGTGGAGGTGGGGGAGGAGGAGGTGGTGGAGGAGGAGGTGGTGGAGGAGGAGGTGGTGGCGGAGGAGGTGGTGGAGGAGGAGGTGGTGGTGG
>UCOJ01002403.1:0-12151 GCA_900474305.1 Cecidostiba fungosa
CATGCGTATACCTAAAAAATATGAAAAACAATTACTTGACATCAGTTATGTTTGTTTTGGGGATTTTACCACTTTTGTAAAGATACTTTTACTCGCCAATATTTTACCTTTTAGAAAGGTTTTTTGTAGTTATATGATACAAGTAAATATTTTTTAGATAAATACACAGTTCGTGTTATGCTTTGCAATGAATTCAGACAACCTTATGGAAGTTGATCCACAACTAGAATTTGTAGGTAAGCTTAATAGGTTCAATACCTTTGAAATTGTAGATATATATATCATTTGTTATAATTTAAAGCATAATTCATTTTTTAATATTTGTAGAAGTAAAAAAGGGACCAGAGTCTGAAGAAGACAACGAAATTGAAGAGAGTACATCAGAGCCTTCACATAAAAAATTTAAAAGCGAAATATGGAATTGGTTTACAAAAATTGACAAAGATAAAGCCAAATGTAATTTGTGCTTTAAAGAATACTTGACAAAACAAGGAAGTACAACATCTTTGCGAAGACATTATATTGCAATACATAATAGTGAAAGCTAAGCTTCAATAGTCACTCACGTTAAAACGGGGAGAACTGTAACTGTTGTACCACTGGAATCCACATCAACTAAAGTGCAAGCATTCACGCAGGCTATTGCGTATATGATGTGTAACGATTTACAACCATTAAATATTGTAGATAATGAAGGCTTTAAACATATAATGAGTGTAGCAGAACCTAGATATAGGATCCCGCACAGAACTACTTTCTCAAGAAACATTATACGTTCTCTGTATGGTAAAGAAGTCGAAAGAATAAAATTGAAACTTGAAAACGATCTAAAAGGTAATTATGTGTATTAAAGCACTCAAACATTTATTATACATTTTATCATGTTCTAGATAATGTTATAAAAATGATTTATATTTTACATTTTACAAATGTGAATATTCTAACTTTTACCACGGATTTTACGGATGGGTGGACCTCAAGAGGTAATTGCGGATTCATTAGTCTAACCGTACACTACTTAAATAAAAATTTTGAATGTGAGAATATAGTTTTAATCAACCGACAGATAACTGGTTCGCATACAGCTGTAAATTTAGAAAAATATATGACAGAAATATTGAATGAATGGAATATTGACGTAACAGAGAAACAAATTATTTGGGTTACTGACAATGCCAAAAACATAATAAAGGCTGTAGATTTCAATAAGGAATGGATACGAATGCCTTGCTTTGCCCATACTATGCAATTGTCAGTTAAAGACTGCAAAAAACAGATGACAGGTATCGAGGAATTAGTCAAAGCTGCTAGTCATATAGTAACTCATTTTCCAAGAGCACAACTGCTGCTGAAATGTTAGAAATTGTACAAAAGAAATTAAATCCTACTTTTACTCCATTAAAATTAATACAACAAGTGGATACACGCTGGAATTCCCAATATGACCAATTCCAAATTTTCCAGAAATCTTCACCTACGAATACCAGTAGAAGCAGTAATAACAGAAAAGAGAAAATATACAACAAAGATTAGTTGAAGAGGATTGGATTTTAATAGAGCTGTACACTGAAATATTTAAACCGATTAAAGAAGCAACAGTATTTTTAAGCGGAGAAAACTACTTAACAGCTTCGCAAATAGTTTCTGTTTGCTTATAGGACAACTGCAATAAAAACTTGAAAATAGTAGTGGAATAACAAAGATACTGTCAGAACATTTGTTAGAAAGTTTAGAGGTAAAAGTTACCTGAAATGATTGTTTTTTACATAATATAAATTCTATATTTTAAATTTATTTATTTGGCTATAGAATAGATTTAAAGAATGTTTGCAGTCATAAATCTTAATAGTCGCAATGGTTGTAAATCCACGTTACAAAGATAAGATACTAAATAGTGTTCAAGATAGAGAAAAAGTTCTTCAAGTTTTTAAAAAAGTATTGACGACAAAGGTGAAGCATCAAGCTGTCAAAGATTCACCTAATGAAATAAATAAGCAAAACTCTACAAATGCAAATCCGACAATTGAGAGTGGTACATTACAACCTTTTGTTTCTCAAATTTTTTGTACTTTTATAGTATCCAGTATGTATTAATATATAATTATAATATATAAATATAATATATTAATTTAAAAAATTCTTTCAGATACAAATACATTGAAGAAGCTCTTACAAGAAAGGATATACAACATACAAAAAGACAAAGATTCTGTTGATACAGAAATTACAGGGGAAATTTCAAGATATTTGAATGAAAACTGCGTACCCTTTCACGATTGCAAAAACTGGCATTGGACTATTTAGGTATCGTTGGTACTCAAGTACCAAGTAAAAGAGTATTTTCAACTTCTGGAAATATAGTTATGAGCAATAGAGCTAAGCTTTTAACCGAAAGTGTAGAATCACTAATCTTTTTACATTATAATTGGCGTATAGAATAATTGTTATTTTCTACTTATAAATATAATAAAACTACATATTAGTACCAATGACTTTGTTATCTTACACCTCAACTATACACTTTTTTATTATAAAATATATATTGAAAAACTACTCACCTAACTAGAGTCCACAGAGAGAGATAGATATATAGAGAGAGTGAGAGACCGCAAAACTCAATGTACAAGTCTTGACCATGCTCAAGGATCCTACAGCTTCTATCTGAAAAACATAAATAGGATTAATTAATAAATAATTAAATTTTTAAGTTAACTGAAACAAGCCATACCTGCAAAATTATTGTGGCCCCTCAAAAGTAGCATCACTGCCTTCGGCTCACTTAGACACTACGAAGAGAGCGGAAAGCTCAACAATACCATAAAAGACCTTGACGACACTCAAGCATCTACCTGTAAAACATAAATGAGATTAATAAATCTATAAAAAAATGAAAAAATTAGATTACACATTTGATCTTGTGGCTAATCTAGAAATAGATACTTAATGCTATATATAATTAAAGAAAAAGTGTATCAATATTTGGACATCGTGCAATGACTCCAGTCAAACTAGCACATTCAGTCATGAAAAGAGTATTTGAACTTGGCAAAATATTTCTGAAAGTAATTTCAAGTGTCTCTATGACTACAAAAATCCACAAATTTGTATCACACATGACTGATTTTATGTACCTACTGCATTTACAAAAAATTTGTTGATATCTTTGACCAACAGGAGGAAAGTATCCATTAATACTATCGACAACATCAGGATGCTGATAAACAACAAATATACTAGGAAGAAACGATAAAATTTTGTTTTCCAAGAGACTTTCATCATCAATTGTCGTTGCAGCCATTCTAATAAACATTGCCATTTTACAAATACAAAACAAATCATCTGATTCCAGTAAGCCATCTATCAAATGTTTTAAGTATCCGCAGTTAAATAAGTAAATAACTCATGAATTATCGCAATTTAATTCAAGAATTTTGTTTAAACAAAACAGACCGAGTATTTTAATAGTAATCAGAACATTGAACAAAACGTGTTTGCGGTACAGTTGCATCATGATCAGGAGTCCTTGCAAAGGAATTTTCAAGCTTGCTAATCTTACCAATGGCTTTGTCTATCGTTATGACATCTCCAGCATGAACCTTTTCTTTCATGAGACATTCAATCATCTTGTTTCTTAAGTCATTTATATCGTTTCCATTTCTGTAGTTTTCAAGGTGTTTGCCAACTTTTACTTCTACACTAGTAACTGGTCTGTCCACTTGAATTTCACAATCACAGCTTCACTGATTTCGTTCTCTTCATTGATCCTAATGTCTATTGTCCTTTTTATATCCTGAGTTAAAGATTCTGTTTTGCGCATCTCCAGTGAATAGATTTCAGAACCAGCCATGAGTGTGAAAGGTGTATCTGCACCTAAGGATGCCAGACCCAGTGCTACTACGGTCTTACCAGTTCTCGGTTGACCAGCCAACAACTCAGATATGACAGTTCTCGTAAAATAATAAAACTTGAGACTCTGCGACGATCTCAAAGGCACGGCACAAGTCACATTATACAATAAATAATAGATATACACAGGAGACGAAAGGATTGTTAGTTCGATGACTTGGTGTCGAACTTTTCAAATTGCATTTAGATATTGATAAGAGAATTGACAATTGATCTACCAACTATCTTACCCTCTTTGATCATTTCCAGAATTAGGCCTGTAGCTCTACCAACCATTCCTTGAAAAACATTTCGAGGCTCAAAGCTATCATCTAAGCCTCTGATGTGAGAATGTGCTCTAATATGCTGAATCCTGGTGATCTCACGTACCTCGTGAACTTTGGAAGCTGCGATTGCCATCTGGTTATGCTTTTTCCGAATGATATTAAAGAACACTATAAATTAGTATCATATTTAAAAATCAAGTGAACCAAATTTTTGCATTTAACTAATAAATAAAAGTGCACGTCTTACACTTAGAAAAAAAACTATAAAGACTCTTCACAACGAAATGTTTGATGCCTAGTTATTAATTATACATACAGATACGCGGTTTATAACCAAACAATTTTCAAAGATTATTTTTATTTTTTATTTTAATTTTTATTTAAAGTCCATTAACTGCATTGTACAAATAACGTATTACAAAACCATACTTACTTTTTACGAAACTGACAACCAACTGTAGTTAGATACACTCAAATAGCAGACAAGTTCATCAAATATGAACAAATTATATCGATAATTCGCAGCAAAATCTTTATCATCGGAAGTCCGCTGGTGCACCATACTTCTCGCTTTCTTGCTCTCGCCGGTAAGAGCTTCGCGGGTATAAATGTATGTACGTAGGTATGTAGATGTATGTAGGTTTATAGGTTAGTGTTTTGCTATACTACCAACCCCCCTGAGCCCAGCTCGCAAATATCATATATATGAAATAAAAAAAAATAATAGTCGACATATTTTTAATTGCACATCACGAAAAAGTTAATTATTTTAATTGAACCCCCGTAGTTTTTTAATAAAAAATCAAAAAAGTTATACCGCATACGCGCTATCGGGAAAGATTTGTATCTTGCAAAATACCGTATTTTCCGGAATTCTGATGTTACTAAAAAATTGAACCCTCGCTATTTTTAATTGAGACACCCCTAGATTTTATCAAAAATGCATATATTTTTTAAAAAAGCTAAAAAACGATATTTCAGATATCGCGTGTACAACTCCACCACGACGCGCATGCGCAAACATCATAAAGCGCGCGCGCAGCACGAATCACGAAGGTTAATAAATTTAGTAACATTATAATTGAAAAATTTTAATACAAATAACCATTTACTCTCGATATCGAATATATTTCTTTCTTTATATAGAAATCACGCACAATGGCAGCTCCTATACGTATAAAGCGATGCTTTTTTATAATTAAATCATACAACATACCTGTTACTAAATGCATGAATTGTTCACAGTTATAGCAACATTTCATTTCTCAGAGATTTAGAATTTAATTTACGCTGTCGAAACGTAAATAAATGATGAGGAGCGCCCGTCCTAATTTTACGTAGCCGATGATTTATGACTTTCACGAATATCTATGTTCTGTCTGTGAATATATTTTGATTCTAAATCAATAACAAACAATTCCTAGACGTAAGAGTAAAAGTGTAAAAGAAAATAAAGAAAGAGGTCTTTTATAATATATAGTATTCATAATGTGGCGCGCCCAACAGATGGCGACATGCGTCCGCTATATACAATCTGAAGATGAATATAACCTCTAAAGACCTCCATAATTTTTGGAGTCGTAATTTAGCTGGGTTATTATTGCTGTTGATTTCGGAGCAGTCTCGTAATAATTATAATTAAATTTGATAATATAAATTTTTTTATTAACAGATGCATTTAATCATGTATCTGCTACTGTCATCAAGATATCATCATTGGAATGAAATATACAGGATGTATTTTAACACGGAAAAAATTAATTCAGCTTCAATTAATTTTAAGAATTTTGTAGGAAGAATTATAGCAGAGTTTGAGATGATGTAAGTATAACATAATAATAAAATTAAATTTACTTTAAGTTCAACGTTTTTCTTTGTCATTTGATATTATTTTATTACAAACATTAGTCATAAGTATTTCACATAAAATAACATGCTTATATTCATTTTGTTGAACTCTATACAAGGTGTCTGCGGAGGGTTCGGTTTAATGACTTCTCCTTGTAAACATTATTATGTTTTCTTTTTTCCTGTCCAGTCACAGATCATGATAAGCTGGCTGCGGCTGTCGAGTCTTCTGGCAAAGTTCTGGTCGACAGGATTATATACGTGAGCAGTCTTTTTTGTTAATTGGTATTATTTTGAGATGTCGAATGTTGTATGTATATCTTATGTCTGTACTGTATTCTTTTAGTCCTGGCAAGAAGACCTGTGGTTGACAAAGAAATGGAACTTTACAGAAGATTCCAAAGAACTATACATGAAAGAAATATGTTTTATGATGATACAATGACGATCAAATGTAGGATAACCTTTATTAGATGTATGAGAACTTTGTTGAGAACATTCTAAAATGTTTGTCTTATAGAGAACTTCTGCATCCAGTAATGGAAGAAGAACCAAAGTGTAAGGTAACGTTTGGACAAGGAAACCTTCAAACATTATCTTTAGTTTTAAAATTCAAGTTGAACGATATGAAGGTTACTGGTACCATGCGTAGCTATAATTCTTCAAAGCCATGCAAATGTTTTCCCTATGAGTAAGAATTAATGATATTTAAAAAAAAATCAAAGTAATCCTCGTAGATAGACTTGAATTTAAAATTTTTCAATTACAGGTTGTTTTTAAAAGATGTTGAATTTGAGATTGTGGCTGGACTTGGACTTATCATTCGAGGAGATAGCTTTTGCATTGAAAATTATTCCAACAATTATTTAAATTTCAATCTTAGTCTTTCTTATAAAACTAAGGACGAATCAAAAGAAATATTCCCGCTAGACAAGATACAAGATTCAGACCTTAGTAAGATAAAATGTATTGCCTTAATTTAATACCTTTGCTGCTGGAAAATTATCTAAATCATTTTAATATAAAAATGAAATGCTTATTGTGAATCAATTGTAGTCATTGTTATGAATAATCTCATTCAGAAATGATTGAACGAGATTTTTCATACTAACCAGCAAAAGAGTTATTAAATATTAAAAATTAAAAATTTTGTTATGTAAAGTTAAATTACTATTATATTGATAGGAAAATCAATTGAGAAATATATATTGGATAAACTAACAAAAGATATAGTAATTGCTGTTGAAGATAGAGTAGGGGACGAGTGTGTAGAAACATCTGTCAGTAGTATGCTCGATAATGAATATAGCTATCGCAATAAGTTAAGGTATACTTCAGAAAATGGTCAAAAATTGTCCCTATGAGAAAAATTGATGCAATATATTCTCCACAGGTTACATAAGAAGAAAATGACATCTGCTTTCCAGAAACTAGTTGTTGAGATTGTAGGTATGGTGAACAATCAACTGGAGGATCAAAAATTAACTGAAATTACTTTACCTAATCTTAATGGAAAATTATTGGAGAAAGACAACCAAAGAGGTACATTTAAGGCTTCTGGGGGTTCCTTAAAGAATTTAGCTTCTTTGCAACAACTTGGAGATATTACTGTTCATCAAAATGGAGAAGACATCATCATATTTGTTTTCATATACTTTTGTTATCTGGATGTAAGTATTAAAGTTATTAAACATGGCATGATGCATTATTAACAATGACTAATATTACAGATTGTTTACAAACACCTTAGTATAAATAGAAAAGATTCGGAAAATACAAAATCATTTGAAACACCAGAAAATTCTAATTCATCATACATGAAGATAAAAATTAAAAAAGTGGATGGTGACAAAATCAGTCTTACTTTACTTGACTATAAGGTTGATGATCTTGGGTAAGAATTCAAGTAATATAAATTAGAAGAATATGACGAAGTTAATTAAATCTTATTACAAACTATTCTTTTTATTTCAGCTATATTGAAGTAATCTGGGATGCTCCTGAAAATGATACTTTCAAAAAATATATTGAACCCGAGTTAGCTATGTGGTTAAATTATACATTGGAGTATCGAGTCCCACCAATTATCGAAGAAAGAATCAAAAATTGTTTGAGTGAAGTATTGATGAATGAAAAGTTTTCAAATTTAGTTTTAAATCCTCAAGATATAGATGATGCTTATGACAGTGATCCATTAATTGATGAAGAAGATGAAGAAATGGAAGATGATCAAGACATGCCGGATAGAGAAGAAAATGATGACAATGAAATCTAAAATAAGAGTTTTCAAGAAAAAACTTTATTTTGCAAACTGCTACATGAATAAAAATTCAAGCCAGATAGAATTTTTACTAACGAAAGTTCATTGATACAACAAATTTTGTTTTTATCATTTAATTTTATAACATTTATTAGTTAATAGCCACAAAAGTAGCTTTTACTTCTGCCTAAGAAATTGCCATATATTATGTAGAGATACATGTGATTCAGTTATTTCACAATCATATTACATTGACAGATTTTATTATTATCTTGATAGATCTTTTGCTAAAGAGAATTTTTTTTAATACTTTTATAATATTATGAAAGATGCTTAGTATAAAATTGAATGTTGTAAAAATCGTTGTCGTTACTAAAAAGTTAAAAACGAAATTAAGAAATTAATCATTTACATTTGTTGAAGATAAAATAGCTAATGTTTATTCATTTAGCAGTAAAGATTATGTAAAAAATTCATATTACGTTTTCTTATATTGTTTAATAATTTGTATACTTAGAATAGAAATCTTTTATATAATCATGTATTAAGACATACATATTTATCGATTACTATACTCTTGTTTTCAGAAGCATTCTTCATTATAAAATCATATGTTTTCCATTTATAGCGATTAATAACGCGAACTACCTTTAAGTTTATTACATAAGCTGCATTAACAGAATGCTTTTGTACATAAAAATTACAGTCTATTAATTATCAATTTATATTCAGTATATTATTTGTACGATTATGTATTTACGATAATGGTATCAATAATAATTCCTAATTTTCTATACAACATATTTTCATTCCCAATTTTAATGAAAAAACTAAATCTATGATTCTATCCGTGCAGTACTGAAAACTTTAAGTTGTTTGCGTATATTTTCTATAATAGTTTACATTGATTTGTAAATTTTCCACAGAGATTTTGATCCTTCAATCTGGCTTTTTTTCTGTATATTAAAATCGTCAGATAATACATTGATTAGAGAAACTGTTAGTTAATAATGAAAATTTGTTTAATTTGAATTGTAAAAATGGATTTATATGGAAAAAAAACGCGTTCACATTGGATACCCGCGGTCCGCGGCAATTCGCGGTAAGTACAGAAGATACATATGTGTGTGGTGCGGTTGAGAATTGCACAGCAGTGCATCTCCAATATCTCCATGATACCCACGACGAACATACTGTTGATGGCCGAGCAGAACAGACCTCTGGCGCCACAATCTCACAATAAAATAGGCATAGAAAAAGAAATATGCGCCCACTATTTGGTTCAGATGAAATCATATACCTATAACCTCCTATCCATACGGTATTTTCATTTGTTTAAACTCAAAGAATAATATCAAAGTAGATTTGTTTATATACTGTGTTTAATACAAATACAATTATAATATATAAAATACATTACAGGCATATAAAAGTTAGTTTTGTGCAGTCTCAGTGTATGTATTCAAAAATGTACTCTAAATTTTATTAATATATAATATATTGATTGTTATTAATTATCATAGAAGATACTTAAATAATTTATTTAAATATATTAAAAAATTATAGGAAAAAGAAAAACTAGCCAGCTTAATTAATTAATATTTAATATTTAGCAGATTTAATTTACTAGTTGAAAGATACAGAATATGTAAAATATGGAAACTGAGAAGCAGATCCAGGAATTAAATAAGAAGATATTATTATCAAGACAATCTTCTACCACATCTGAAATAGATGACATAAATGGTTTAGTCATTCGTGAAAATTATATTCCTTATGAACTATTGTCAAGAATCTTTTGTTATCTGAATCCTAAAGAATTGGTTACATGTCACTTAGTTTGTAAAAGATGGAATGAACTCATCAAAGAATTTGTATGGAAGAAGAAAGCGGAATTAATTTCTGGTCAAACATTTCCTTTCAAGGAAGAAATAAATTGGGTTTCATATTATCTTTTATGTGAGAAAAAAGCTTTTAACAGAAATCTTTTACTGTCAGATAAAGTGCAAAATAATGTGAAAGTTGATGGTAATGGGTTTGAAACAATTGAGTTTGACAAAAATGAAAATCCACCACCAATCAATGTCATACCATTCCCTGACGATCTTGTGGTCAATGAAAAAATTTGTTGCAGCATTTCAATTCTTGGAAATTCTTTCAGAACAACAAGAAAATTTTGTATCAATTTATTAAAAGAAGGTTTAACAGAAAAGATATTAGACAATATACAACCAATCGTTAAGGTTTGTATCATAATATGAGTAATAAAGCCAAGAAAGATTAATCTACAGATTTGTTACACTTATAGGTAAGTGTGTGGTTCTGTTGCAAGTGGGAAACGGAAGAAGAAGAACAACACGATAATATGTTTGATAACGACTTTACATGTATTGCCAAATTGATGGCAGTACCAGATGATAAAGATGAAAGACCATATCTTATACGTTCTTCTCATTTTAATAGAAGACTGAAAGATGTGAACCGAAGAGGAACATGGTTTCAAGTTTGTATATGATGCATTTTCTTAAAACATCATTTATAACTTATAAATAAAAAGATTGTTGTTTTCAGTGCACTCACGAATTCAAAAATTATGGCGAAGGATTAAGGAAAATTAAATATTATGAAGAAGTACATGGTGAAGTTATAACTGGAGGTGCTAGTATTAAACTGGTCGTGCCTGATCTCCAGTCAGCAAGTTTTGATAAAACTAATTGTTAAGCAAAAATATATACTTTGATACATGTAACATTTACATGTTATATTCATAATAAGTTTTATTAATCTGTGTTTAAAATGCTGGTTATACATTTATTTTGCATATAATAAAATGATGTTTATACTTTTTTTAAATAAACGATAATATTTTTCATAAAAACGTAAATTCACACTGTTTATCTCAAAAACCTAGATTAAATCATTCAAATTTTCAGTCAATAGCATAGATTACCGCTTCAATTCTAATTGGGAACCAATCGTTAATGCACGACAATCTAAACATGATTACGTCCTAATCGGAGTGCTGCAGCTATAGTTTTCTCTCCTATAACATAAAGCCAAATCAGCCAGCTTAACAGTTTCATGAATTAATGAACAACGAGCATGAAAGTGAATCAATGCACTGCACACTCGTTATCCCTTCACGGACGTCTTTAAACTACTCAAAACATTGCTCGATCGATACACTATATATCTCTACTGTATACAAGCAAACTAAGGCCCGATTTTTTTTTTTTTTTTTTTTATGTAACTTGCTTATTACACACCCATATACACGTAATATACAATCCGCTCGATTGCGCAATACAGCGCGTGTTATCGCTCCCACTCTGCCGGCATTTTTCGGTATCGGTGCATCTCGACCCTCGACAATCATAGCAGCTTTTCCAGAATAAGTAAATAGGTACTTATATATAGGGAAAAAGAAGCAAGCGCGCTACAGCTATATAAGTGTTAGTCTCGTACGCGAAGGTTAAGTCGCTGGATTCGATCGACGTCGTTCGCGGTCACGCACACGCTGCAAAATAAATGAGTCAACTGGTAACTCGCGCCATTACCTCCTTGGGACGCTCGGCGATCACTTGCTACTCGGCCAGGAGCTTTCACGCAACTTTGCTAAACATGGTTATCGCTGTAAGTAAATGATTTCATATACTTTTGACATGACTGATAAGGACTGCGGGCTCTTGGATTTCACTTGGTTACGCGAGTTTCTGATGCCGGCTGGTGTTTTTCCAGTAACTAAAAATAAAAAAATGAACCGTCATTGTCCGCGATGTGTTATGTTATTATGCAAATTCTGGGTCTGATATTTTGCAAAAAATTTTTCAAATTCGAGGTTAGATTCGTGGATATGATCATGTAGTTATTC